>JAOXOE010027220.1:0-19035 GCA_028565055.1 Phoeniculus purpureus
TTTATAAACATTAATGAGGTCACCCCTCAGTCTCCTTTTCTCTAAGCTAAAGAGACCCAGCTCCCTCAGCTTTTCCTCATCAGGGAGATGCTCCAGTCCCTTCATCATCTTTGTGGCTCTGCGCTGGACTTTCTCCAGCAGTTCTGTGTGCTTCTTGGCCTGAGTGGCCGAGAACTGGACACAGTATTCCAGATGCGGTCTCAGCTGTGTGGTAGCAGCTGTAAGAATACAAAAGGATAAAAGATGGAACCATTATGTGCTGCCTTATATGCCCATATTTGATGAAGTTATGCTGTGTTCTTTATGAACAGCAAAGCTATTTGTTATCACAGGAATGAGACTAAGGTGTTTTTAGTTTATACAGTATGAATTACCTAGGTAGTTTTATATCAGACTTCTAAATTGTACAAACCTTTTGTTGATGTTTTGTTGATAGTTTAGCTATGTCATCTTCAGACATTAAATACAGATCTGGGAAGAAGATAGTGCTGGGGACCAAGCCATTCTGAGCGGCGTTTGCACAATGGAATCGCCACACACCCTAGCTCAGCAGTTCTAGTCACCTGCAGCTGCACTAACTTAGCTCCCCCTTTTTTCAAGGAAGTGGTACAATTGCTCTTTTATTGAGGAATGCTGGTGTTGTACTCCAGGACCATGCTGTCTACGTGTGTGGCAAAGCTGTTTGTTCAAGGCAAAGAGTACCTTCTTACATGTTTTGCATAAGTCTTCTGTGTATCTTACCTGACTAAGAAAAATTGAGAACTCCCAACAACTGCTTTTCCTTCTTTCTTTGTATTTTGGTTTTTTCATCTTCTGCTCTAGATTATTGTTCTAATGGGTGTTGAGCCAAACCAACCCCAGGGCAGATTGTCACTGTGCTTTGCCCTCCATTAATGTGCCATCTGCCTACTTTTGTCAGTTCAACTAATCCCATTTCTCTGCAAGACAAAAGAGGCCAACTTTGCACATCACTGACTCTGCCTCCAGCCTGACCAACTCAGAGATGATAGTTAAAAAAATTTAACTTAGTCCTTGTATTAGTGACAGAATAACTTTTAACTCACTTACCCTTCATTTACATAAAGATGCAGTAGTGTAGCCAGACGTGTAGAACAGACACAGTACTGCAGCTATTTTCACTTATTACTTGGGTAGGTTACTGGCACAACAGAACTTAGTATCCATTTTAACTGCTAGGTAAAGGACAATTGACTGTTTAAGCAGCTTGCTGTTTGCAGAGGGTGTCTCCAGAAGTGGCATTCCCACTTCCTTGAGTGTGGTAACAACTTTGGACAAACAATCGTTAACAGGCTTGCTACTCACATTTGGAGGCCATCTCTGTTTCTTCTGAACTCAGCCTTCTGTCTTCTTGTGGTTTCAGCTGTGGTACAGGTCATTTTCTTCCTAGCTGCTGGTGTAGCGTTGTTAAAGAAGTTTTTCATGATGAAGGGAGTGGAACATCTGCCTGCTGAGGAAAGGCTGAGGGAGCTGGGTCTCTTTACCTTGGAGGAGACTGAGGGGTGGCCTCATTAATGTTTATAGATATGTGAAGGGTGGGTGTCAGGAAGATGGAATCAGGCTCTGCTGAATGTCATCTAATGATAGGACAAAGGGAAATGGGTGTAAGCTGGAACACAGGAGGTTCCACATAAATATGAGAAGGAGCTTCTCAGTAAGGGTGACAGAGCACCCTGAAGGGGCTGCCCAGGGAGGTTGTGGAGTCTCCTTCTCTGGAAATGTTTAAAACCCACATGAATATGTTCTTGTGCAGCTTGATCTAGGGGACGCTGCTGTGGTGAGGGGACTGGACTAGATGATCTTTTGAGATCCCTTCCAATCTCTAATGTTCTGTGATTCTGTGATACTGTGGGTTTCCCTATCAGAATCTCAGGCATTGAATCATAATTTATTCAGAGAGTACAGTGGAAAATCAGCTTGAGCAGGGTACCTCTGAAGAGAGACCCTGAACAGAGAAGTCTTTGGGCATTTATACTCTTACAATTTCTTCTCCCCTCATGCAGTGATTCAGTCCAATAGCAATAGTTTGGTCTGAGGTATTCTTGTTTCTCACTGGATCTTTTCTCTATCTCCAGGACAGTTTTCTTCTATCTTGAGGATGCAGCTTCTGCAGGTGATTGTGGCTACCTTATTTTACACAGGACTTGATTATTTTATTTGTCAAGGTTTTAGAGACTCCCTTCATGCAACCAAGTAAAAGTTCAGCCCAAGTTCATTGCTTGTGGTTTTCACAAGTCTGTTAATGCTATGCAATCAATTCTGTTTGAAGTGCTGCAGTGGTGGTGTGTTTTGGATTTAGTGTGAGAGTGTTTGAAACATGTTCTGATTTTTTGCTAAGTAACGTATTGTCAACAACTTTTCAATAAATATGAGAAGGAACTTCTTCGTGGTGAGTGTGATGGAGCAGTGGAACAGGCTGCCTGGGAGATTGTGGAATCTCCTTCTCTGGAGATGTTTAAAACCTGCCTGGCCATGTTCTTGTATGACTTGGTCTAGGTGATCCTGCTGTGGTGGGAAGACTGGACTAGATAATCTTTTGAGGTCCCTTCCAATCCCTAGTGTTCTGTGATTGTGTGACTTCTCATGTCCTGCCAGGCAGAAGGCTGGAGTGACTTAGTTCTGTAGAACACGTGTATACTTTATAAAATGATTAAGTATACATGTTGAGGGGTGCATGCTTGACATTTTTTAATGATGAGGTGGGTGCATGATGAAAGAGAGGTGGAGACCACTGAACTAGATGATCTAAAAAAGGCCAGTACCACACAAAGTTTGAGTAACACACATAGTCTGTTGGTATTACATTCTATAAAACAGTCTTTTATTAGTTCTGTACTTAATCTGAAACAGGTATCAACAAGAACGTGGGTTTTTACACTTCAGTTTCTACTTCAACATTAATCAAACCTTACACTAATCAAAAATGTCATCTTTCAAACTGGAGCTAGAAGGGGAATGTTCTAGATAGTTCTGCTTCTTCACAGAAAGCAGTTATCTGGCAACATAACATTTGGGTAACACAGTTACCCAAATATATACACTATACAGTATTTGGTCACAAATTAACAGTTGCAGGAAACTGTTATGGGTAGTGTCATGCACCTTTTAGAAATTATGGTTGTTACAGAGGTCTTTCATCACCACCCAGATTCTGGGCAAGTGATTGCTTCAATAGCTGTCACGGGATTGATGAGACCATCGTTTAAAGTTGTTTTTAAGGCAAATATTTAATATAGTATAACTTAATACAGTTAAACAAGGATTTGGCTCTGCTCAAGATAACATTCCTAAGTGCTTCTGAAAAAAATGCTTCATAAAAAACGAGGAAAACCCCAAACGGATATTTTCCTCATATATGAACAGATAACATGAAACTAATAAACCCCCCAACGTTCCACTGCGTAACAAACAACATTACACGTATTATAAACAAACAGCAAGATGATCTTCCGATCCTTCAGGTGTGAAGAAACCAAATTTGCATGCTCTTCAAAGTGGTCTGAACATTTAAGCTTACATATTTTCAAAGCTGTATGGTTCGAAGAACTGTTACATTACACTATACTTAATCCCAAGATAATCTTCAAAAGCTGTTATAATATCTCTCTGCCGATTTAAGTCAATTGAAGAAGCCATCTGCAAGAAAGCAAATGTCTTCAGAGCAGTTGGCTATTCATGAATTCAATGAAGGTCAAACATTTATTAAAGATTCAAGAAAAAAATCTACAAAGCTTCTTCCTCAAAAGCCTTTCTTCCTCTCTTATTTACAAGTTTGAGTCTGCACATGCTCCCACAAAGAAACTGAACAGGACAAAAGCTTCAGTATACTTCATCAGAATCTAGTACAATCTCACTGTGTAGTTCTTACATGCCATTGTATGATAGTATGAATTTTAATTAATGAAAAACAAGTAGCTATTAATGAACATTCATTATCTACAGATATAAAGCAAATAAGTTACTCTTAAAAGGCTCTGGTTGATGTTTCAGATTAGAACCAAAGACTAATAGTTTTGTTGATATGGGTTACAAGATAACCTGCAAGGCTTGAGACTTTAAATTATTCAAGGTGCAGGGATTTATCTTAAGAATTTTATTTTACTAAGTAATTATTCTAAGCTTATGGGAATAGTAGGCCCAAGCAGATTGTTTGCCATATTACACCATTTAAAGACCTGCTTTGGCTTTCTGAATTGATTTTCTAGACTATCTCATCAGGTTCCGTGGTTATGTTGTTCTGCTGTTTTCAGCCCTTCAAGTCCTTTAAATTAAGGACCTGAACTAACATTTTATTATTATTTTCTGAAGAGAATTTATTATTCTCTGCTGAAATGGAAACAAAATCAGTTGGTAGGAGTCAGCAACTTACGGCTTCTCTCCTCCTGCGTTCTTGTTCTGCTTGTCTAGCCAAGATACGTTCTTCAGAAAGAGTACATTTTTGAACTTCGGGCTGTTGTTTGCTTTCATGTTGTTTCTTGGGCTCACGGTTTGTCACTACCGCTGTGACTAGTCCTGTACTTTCAAGGTGCCTTTAAAAACAGAAGGGATGGGTTATAGGATAAAAGTAGTTTCTTTTTATTCACAACAGTACTTTGCACCCAAAATGCATTTTTGCAAATAATTTAAATCAGTACATAGCATGAGACTGTGGTTGGTTTACATCTTGATTCATGGTAATTTCCCTTTGCAAGAGGTATGTGCGTGCAGTTTTTGGGTTGGAGTAGGTCAAGGTTTCCCACGTTCCATTTCCAAGCTGAATTCACACAGGACTTTGTATATGTATATACACACACATACAGAGTACACAAGAAGAAAGACAGACTTAATTTTCTGCTACTTTCTTAGTCTGCAATATGTGGCTTCTAACTTGTCTTCCTCTTTTATTAACTTTGGGCAAGCATCTGTAATGTCTTGTTCCATGCCTGGTTACCTCCTTGTGAAAACCCACAATAGCTGAAGGTGCCTGGATTGTTTGCTATATGCTCTGAAAAAGTGTACCTTGAGGCTTCCCAGGGAGGTGGTTGAGTCGCCATCCCTGGATGTGTTTAAAGATAGTTTGGATGAGGTATTGAGGGGTGCGGTTTAGGTGTGAACTTGTAAGGTAGGGATGGTTGGACTTGATGATCCCAGGAGTCTTTTCCAACCAGAGCGATTCTGTGATTCTGTGAAATGCACTGTTTATTAAAATAATACTGCAAATAAGTGGGCTATTCTAATAGACCCAGCAATGAGCAGGAGGAAGCGAATTTAGGCACTAGCTCAGACTTATCTTTCACAAGATCCAACAGACAAGAAAAGAATTTAGAAGCTATAGACAGAGGAAACATACAGAAAAGATACTGAGGCCAGGTGTGGTCTTCCATCTTTTTTTTTATCATGATCAGAAGAACTGAGCCCTCCAGGGAGAGAGAGAAAGAAAAAAAAAAGTACCTGAGAAATTTCAATGACTGCTGAAATGATATTGTTGTGTATTTTGGGTGTGCATTTGTTCTTAGCATGGTACGGGTACATCTGGCACATGGCAGCTACTTAGGCCAAACCACTTGTTCCTGAGTAGCTAAGCTGTTTGGTACCGTGCAAGCGAAAACCAGGATATCATCTAAACATGTTTGGTTACAAACCTCTCTTTCTTTAGAGGAAGGTTCTGCATCTGCGCGCTCTTCTTTAATGCCACTTCCTTGAAGTATTTGAAGGTCTTAGATGATGTTTTTATTGGAGTCAGAGGTGGCATCGTTTTACATAAGTTTACCCAGGAAAGTGTCTTCTTAGGTTCTGTATCCTGAAATTATTAGAAAAACAGGGAAGGGGCAAAAATACACCATAAGCACTAATCATCATCCATTATCTGCTTGATTCTTACATTGGCGCAGTGTTAATTTAACTGGTTGTGTTTGGGAATGTCTCCAACAAAGTGACTTGGTCTAGGTAGCGCTGCTCTGTCAGGAGGATTGGACAGGATGATCTTTCAAGGTCCCTTCCACTCCCTAATGTTCTGTGATTCTGTCATTAGTGCAGATACATCCATCTAAGCAGACAGTATGTTTTTTCATGTACTTTGAGATGCTTCAGTAACACTCTAGAAATTGTTAATGTCTGTAGCAATTTTTACTCAATCCATTATGTCCATTTCTACATTTTTTATTTCCAGAAAACATGAATTCACAAGACTGAGCTTATGCAAGGGTCACTGACAATATTTTAAGATGAAAAACATCCATCATAAATCTGGGTTCCTTGTCCTGCTGTACCATACTTAGCAGGAGGACATAAGAGAAATCTGAGCCTGCAAGTAAGGGAAGAGTAGGGAGAAGGTGTTTCTAAGATTTGATTTTATTCTTCATTATCCTTCCCTGATTTCATTTGGAATAAATGTTCTCAAATAGAGCCTGATTTGTCTGTGAGTAATATCTGTCCTTATCTTTATCCACAGGCCTTTCTTTATATTTTCTCTTCTCTGTTCAGCTGAAGAGGGGGAAGTGAGAGAGAGGCTTTGGTGAGCACCTGGCGTCTAGCCAGTGTCAACCCACCATGGTGAGAAGCCTTATTTATGACAATTTGGATGCCATTTTAAGATGAATCGTATATCTTTTACCTTCTGAAATGATCAGAGCTTACAGATTTTCCATAGATATTAGTGTTGTTTTTAGCACTACAAATGAAAAAAACTATGTAACAATGCCAAAGACTAGCCAATTCAATCATAAAAGACCAGGTTTTCAGAAGAGATGCCAGAACAGGGGATTATTGATTGTGCTATACTTACTCAAGTTCCTCTCGTCCAGCAGGACTTGAGCAAAACTTACCTTTTGTGGAAGACTTTTGGACTTGGGCTCTGGGATATTTATACCACTTGGTTTATCATTAGATGTACAGTGACCTAATGGAAGAATAAAAAAAGATTTCTCACTCACGTTATTTTTTTCCTATTCCTAATTCCTCAAATTTTAGTGTTAAAAATTTAGTCATCCTAGAAATTTACTTCAGAATTTACATTGCAGTTTTTTCTTATTAATATTACTCAGTTCAAAACACAAATGCTCCCAAACATTTTTAAAGCTTCAGTTGGACTGTACCACTTCTCTCCAGGAATGGAACGGTAAAGGTCAATAGATGAGAATTTAACTCGTGGTAAACTCTAGACCTGGTCCAAACAGAATGCCTTAAAGGTTTAGTCAGAAAGTCTCAACATAGCACCTTGCTAGTTGCTCACTTCCTGCCCTGTCCCCTCCCAACACAGCCTCCTTCCAGTTTGATTCCAGCATTATTTAAGAGCACCTCATTCATAATGTAAATTCATTTTTCCTAAAGCTCCTCTTTCATTTATTTCTTTTTTAAAGGGTCAGCCAGTAAGAGCTAGTAATCATCTTTCCAGTAGCCTAGAGGATCTATGAATACTTTGTGTTGTTACTATATTACTTGTGAGGGAAAACCCCCAACACTTACACAGGTAAAGTGAAAGTGCTATTTTAATGATGCCGGCTTCAGATAAAAGCTCTGATGCACTGTTTTACTATAGGAAGATCTGTACTATTTTGTGTAAAAAAATACTTTCCCAAACTTTTTAAGACTTAACAAGCTTTCTAGTCGCAGAAAGAAGTACAAATTCCTACAGTCCTACAATACACCAAGTACACACGCATTCCAAAGGTGTCACGATTCTAAAAAAGCTTTTAAGAGATGCAGGTAACCTCACAGAAGTGCCTGAGGCAGTGAGATTCTCTAAAGAAGTCAATGATTTGCCCCAAGCATCCAGCTCTAAGATGAGTTTCCCTGGTTTGTCCATGTAGATGCCCATTATACTGAGTATTCTCCAGTTTGTACCAATAGATCACAGGCCCTACAACAGCCCAGATTAGCAAAAAGTTTCTGTTGCTTCAAAAACTATTAGCTAAAATCCTCTATTTCCCTTCCTCTCCCCTTCCTGTTTTCTTCAGGAGTTAGTAGTGGAAAGGTTAAGTCAACACTGAGGATAGCTTGGGAATGTATCCTTGCAGGAGCAAACACCAGTGGATAATGGAAGAGAGCAGGTATCTATAGTCACTTAAACGTTGAAAGCTCTGCTGGGCAACATAATCCGGCTCTGGCAGGGGAATTCGACTAGATGATCTTTCCAGGTCCCTTCCAATCCGTAATATTCTGTGATTCTGAAGTTCAGACCTACTCAAAGGCAGAGTCTAATTTGAAAATCATCCAGTAGTGGAACACAGGAGCTCCTCTACAACTGTCCACACAACAGTCTCTTGAAGGAGGAAGTAAGATAGAAATAGTACACGTTAACTTTCTACTCCTAATTCTCATTTAAGAGAAATAAAGACTAAGCTGTAGACAATTAAGTATGGAAGGAAACAAGCTTTCCTCAGTAGTATGGGTATGCTTTTTTCTTTAATATGTATGATTTAAAACAGTGAGTTTGATTTATTCCCACTTGTTTTCTCAACCCTTTAACGTATTAAGATAACACCATGATCTTGATAGTTACAGTCATGCAGTACACAGGACAGGAATTCAAAGCTTTCAAGTGAAGAACCCGTGAAAGCTGTGTACCAGCCTCAGTAGCTGCAAACCTAAAGAAAAGGGGTCTGTATGCAGAGAGGTCTGTGTATTAAGATAACAATAACATTGAACCAAACACCTTAGAGACATGTTTAGAGTTGCTTTAATACAACTGATGTTCCCACCATTGTTTTTTTTACAATAATTGAAGAGTCTAGCAGTAAGTAGGCTGTACCTTTTAGTTTTAAGTTTCCAAAAGCCAATACAGGTAGTCTAGAGAGGACAGTATAAAGAAGGAACCAAACTAATTGTTTGTTAACAGCAGAGCCTCAGCATGGATCTTCAGCCTAAAGCTCAGTTATTTTGTTTGACATAAGTATGAAGCTTGACACATCACTGTATGGCATAAAGTTTGTTCCATAGCTGAGGTCTTTTTGACATGGTTTTACTGTCAAATCCTTGTCACCAAGAGCCAGAGACAGTAATTCGAAACACAGAGTACCCTGGGAAAAAGAGTTCCAGGAAGCTTCAGCGGAAGACAGCTTAAAGGCTGTGAAGTTTAACAGATTAGAGCATTAGTCGTCTCGGACTTCCTGGAAGACCTGGTTACATATCTTTACTATGGTATTTGTAAGACTGAGTTCTGAAATCAAGTAGTTTTCTTTATGTATTTTAACACAGAACAGGAAACCAAACTTCCATTTAAACTTGAAAAAATAATAAAATTAAAAATAGGAATGCCAAGAGAAAACCACACCCTCTGTTATTCTGCAAACCGATTCATATGCACATACTCAGTATTTTATTTCTTTAAACCGCTGATATCAGTTACAGTTTTTTGTTATGAAGATACATACTTTGTTTTTGACTTATGGATATCAAATCAGCAGTTCTCACATCAGCCTTGTTTTGAAGCTTATTGGAGTTGTCTAGATGTATTGCTTTCTTAGCTTGTTTCCTCCGATCAGCACTGTCTGCCTGAGAAGTGTTGAACACCTAGAAGAGAAGTTAAGCTTCAAAATATGTTCTGAAGAGCTGAACACATGAACTTTTATAGTGCAGCAGCAGGATGGAAAATTTGGGAGCTTAGACCAATGCATTCTTCCAACTCTAGCTTCTGTAAAGACAAGGAACAGTTAGATAGTCATAGTATGGAATAATAAGCAAGTTGTATGAAAACAAAGTTCTCACACCAGCCTGTCAGATTTAGAGTACAGACTCCTCAGAAGCCCCAAGTGATGGAGCAACTAAAAGATGAGAAACTGATACAAGATCTTTAAGACTTAACATGATATGATACAAGATAACAGAAGTTGGCTTTCACTGTTGTAAAGGCAGTTGCTTTATTTGACTTACAGATCCAGGCAAAGGACAGCAGGCAGCTGTCTGTCTTCAGCTCTGTGCTAGATCATCTGCCAGCTTGTGGAGTGATCAACTTGGACTGGGAAAAAGCATTGTGCAAGTCTAATAATGTATACTTGCTACCTTGGATAGTGTGTGCGAATGAGCAGGAGAGTTGCTTTTCTTCCTTTCTTGCAGGACACGTTCTTCTGCTCATAGACTCAAGTAGTAGTTTTTAATCAATTTCAGAAACTGAAAGCTATTAAAACCTGATTAAAGCAGTTCTCTGAAATTACATTGAAGATGATGGTTTATCAACACTTTAAGATGCAAGATCACGCTGCTGCAGTAGTAACTTTCTTTGTAACAGAGGCCCTTCTAGCAAGGATACCCTCCAAGAACACTAGTCACTGTTGATTTCTGTCTTAATTATTTCACCACCTCAGCTACGACCCTGGCAGACTCTGTCCATGACTTTTAAGAACAGGAAGGTAAAAAGCACCACTTTTGCAGGATAGCCCCAAGAGTTGTCAGAGTATTATTTAGCTTATAAGTATCTCTAGAAGATAAAAACATACAGTACAAACTTGCCCATCTCTTGTGAAACCATAGGTTTCCAGATTGGGCTTTTTACGTGTAAATATGCAAGGCCTTCAGCTATAGCACTGAAAAGAAATAAACCAGACTTTGTAGTGCCTTATAAACTTGATAGATTGATCAGCCAAGCTATTCACTTGTGTTGCAGCCAACAGGCACTGAATTAATGCCCTACTCAAGGATAAGAACAGCTTCATTAGAAAAATTTTGCGGCAAACCTTAAGGGGCTCTCATTGAATCAAATGCAAGCCCGGAAGAGTGTGTTTTATCTTAAAGGTGTAGGAACATTCTTTAAAAGACTTTTTCAAAGTGAATGCATCAGAGAAAAATTTATTCACCTCTGGTAGAGCATGTGTGCACTGAGTGACAGAAGACACCTCTGGTAGAGCATGTGTGCACTGAGTGACAGAAGACACCTCTGGTAGAGCATGTGTGCACTGGGTGACAGAAGACTGACTTGTCCCTGGAGTACTCTCAGGAGTTTGCTGGTCTGGAGTGTCATGCAGAACAGGTACAGCTGAGATGAAACCTAAAAGAGTAGTAGTGTATGATTTCTCTTAACATGCCAAGTGCAATCTTTTATCTCAAGATTAGGTCACTGTTCAAATCCATGGATATGAAGACATACACCTCAGCTATAGAATTTGAGACAATTTCTTAATTAGTTTACTTGATCTCAATCAGCTACCAGTTCAAGCTGTGTACTGCCAAAAACTCAGAAGCATCTGAAGATACTTGATCATCTGAAATGAGGAAAAGTAGCTCCTCAGATCAAGTTTTTAAGCAACTTGATACCTAGTGTGTGCAAAACCTATCAATGAATTTAAGGGGAATATGCCACCAAACCTTAAATGCACCTAATAAGGATCTGAGACATAAGCTTGAGTGGCAATGGTGGATTTAAGCATCCAATTTCTGCTTTGTGGTGTTCAGCATTTCTAGGTTCATTAATTATAATTTTCCATCTCAGAGGGAGATGAGTATTTCCTGCTGTTTCAATGCTATTCTGCCTCACTGCAAGTGCCCTAGTAAACTGAAAGCCTAAGTTTGAGTGTTGTCACACAGTTTACTTAATAAGCTTATTATGGGCTTTTGGAGGCTTATCAGGCAATACAAGTGTTAGTCCTGCCGTCTCTTCTTTCCTCAGCAGTCAAATAGAGATCCTTGCCCTAGGTGTGTTACCTGAGGGAGACTGGTTATTTTGTTCTGATGGTTTGAGCGATTTATTCTGTAAAGGTTGAAGACTCTGCAGTACATTGGGAGGTGACTGCTACAGCTTAAGTGATCCAGAGTTTTGAAAGCTGCTAGTAAGAGACGAAGGCTGTACTGGCAGAACAGCATTGTAGGATGTCGTCTGTAAACACAGAGGTGTTCTCTAGAAAGAAATTGCAGTGGTTAACACAGCTCAGTGTTAGTTTTTCTGTAGCATTCTAGATTAGTGTCAGAAGTTCAGATAAAAACTGCACTGCTTTTATCTGACAGATACAGAAAACACACAAGAAAGAAGGTAATGTGAGCATCACGTGTCATGTCATTCCTCAGAAGGTCAGTTAAAGACTATAACTGACCAAGCTGAAGCATAATTCCTGTATCTCATTTTCTCAGTTTTATCACTGCCATTCCACCACTTTAAGCAAACCAAGCGTTGCATAATTCCTTCCCTTAGTCTCTTGCTTAAGATGTTGCAGGATCAGCTGAATAATAAATTTGCATCCTGATACCCTGTACCCGGCTAAGCATTTTAAATGAAAGCAAGGCTACTGTAAGGAGAATGGAGGCTTTGATCTTGCTTTGAAATCCAAGGTTATAGCTTCAAGGGAAATTGTGAAAGGCAGCTAACCTGGCAGAACTGAACACCCACTGTATCTACAGGAATAGAGCAGTTCCATCTTAGAGGCGTTAATTACTTCCAGTTAAAACTGCTGTTGGTTATGGGAATACCATAGTAATAAGTAATACAGAATCAGAATCATAAAGGTTGGAAGATAATTCATTGAAAGGAAAAATAAGGTTGTTCATAGATAAAATTAATATGTATTAGGAGTGTTTATTAGCTTAAGTATATATTCAAAATTGAAGTTGAGGTGGATGTGGTACAGTAAGGTATACAGAGCATTCTCCTTGTCTCCTCCTTTTCTCTTCATCAAAGCAAAATTACCCCAGTGACTATAAGAGGTACAAGCCTTCAGAGTTCTCCCGGCACAAGATTCTTTTAACAAAACAACTCCATGTCATAGGCTGGACTTCATAGTCTTAAGAGGTCTTCTCCAGCCTCAATAATTCTTGAACAGGTTGTACAGAGAAAGTAGCATTCAAGTCATATGTGTAATTTCCTATTTGTCATTTCCTGATCAAGTTGTCATTTTCGGTACTATTGTACATAACAAACAACTTTGTTTAGGGCAAAAATGTTATATACATTCCAGTTAGTTTACCTCAGATGTTTTCACAGGAACTAGATGGTCCTGTCTGGCTTTAGTCCGTTTTGAGCAAGTTTCTGTATCTGTAAATACAACGAGATGACCAAAAAGGGGATGAAGTGTCTTTTAAAAACCAAGTTACTCACATGCTTCATTACTCATCCATACCAAGTGAGTTCCAGTTGTACCTAGAGACCCAAACATACAGCAAAAGGAACACTACCTTGAATATTTTGACTTCAGGCTTGATGCATTCAGAGAACTTATCCCAGATTTAAAAAAAGATCAGTGATTTTACTGCCCTAGTTGCTTTCCCACATTGCAAAAAGTTGAGTGTTTATCTCACCTTTTGCTAGTACCTTAAATACCTACACCATAGGCCTTCTGTTTGGTAGAGCTGTTCTGTAGAAACTACAGTTACGTGTACAGAGAGAAAAACATCATTGTGATATCATGGTGCTGGAGCACAGTAGTGCCCCTTGAACAAGCATAAGCACCAGGATAGACATCGTCTCTACAGTCAGGGCTGTTTGCACTTTAGTCCCTCAGCTTAGGGACTAAGTCTTACCCACAAGTTAAGGCATCATTCATGCTGCAGACCTGAAATAGAGTCAAATAACATTTTTAGAGCTACAGAATTAAAGTACAATCCAATAGTCAGTCTACAGGTTAAAGACCTCTTGTGGTCCTTGAAGTTTTGCACTGATGAGTGGGTGTTGTAGTGTTTAACCTACAAATTCAGTATAAAGACGCTCATGTTATACCGCTGGAATTGAGTCTTCAACACGGAGGCAAACCTACAAGGACAACTAAAATCGTTGGTAAGCATGTGGAACTGCAGATGCTAAATAAGAAGGCAGATATTTTGCCTATACAAAGGCAAAAAGAAGCTTGCTGACCCAGTTCAGAGCTGCTGCTATCTGAAGAGTTGGAACCACTGGTAGTACTGCTGCTAGAGTCCAACGAGCTGCTGCTTTCACTCAGTTTGCTTCGTTTAGAACTGGGCTCATTGTTTTCAACTGTAAGAGAAAAGGAAACAATTTAAGACCACTTGCAGCAGGGTAGTCTTCATATGCAAGTGTAAGATCAATCTTGTTAGGTCTATTCTCCTATGTACCAGTTAATTTTCTGCCAGCTCTTTGTCCACTATCTCTTTAATGGTGGATTTGAGAACTTTTATAGAGTAGGGAAGTTTACCAGCAGCAAGCTAGTCAAGTAATTGAAATGGGCAAGGAGGAGCTGTAATCACACAGCTTACAGCCTTGAAGTAGGTTAAGGCTGTGCTGTCTGAAGTCACAACTCAAGCAGTTTTCCTTTAAGTTTTCCTGCTGTTGAGAGCCTGTTTCTGTGCTTGTTGCTGCTGCTAGACTTGCATACTGAGGTCTATCTATAGATAACTCTCATCTTCCCCGAGCCATATGCACTCTAGAAATGTCATCTTTTGCCACCTCCCCACCACCTGACTGTTTTGCATCTGCAGGGTTGATTTAATTCAGTTTAGTTATTTTGCAGTCAAAAAGCTTTTTCAAAGTCTGTTGATGTGATGGAAGCTTTAAAAATTAGAAGCTACATGGCTACTCTTTTACTCTTTTATGTGTCTAAGTGTCAGCTTATGTTCTTCCTTGTACAGAAGCCAGATACCAGGTGTAAAGATTCCCTGGCCTGCCTCGTCCACAACATATCCTTGGTAATTCTTCACTATTGATTTCAGCTGCTTCTTTAATCTCTTCTGTCTAGGATGATTTGAAGCCATCATATAGGCAAGATGTGTGTCTTACAAGGCTTTTTATTGTTTTAGCTAACTGGTTTTGCAGGGGAGCTTAAAATATAATCCTGAGGACAGTAAGTGAGTTTAAGGTGAAATAACTTGACCTCTAGTAGTAGCATCAGCTGCAATGACCTATTCCCCAGACAAGAACTACGAGTGCAGATTTGCTCGACTATGTAGTAGATTTCTAGCTTTGATATGTGAAATGCATTATTGCCTGAAAACACCAACAACCAGAATTGATTCTCCTAGAGCACTTCCTGAAGACTAAGGCAAAACACTACATCTGCAACTGATACAGAAGTTTTGCTAGTGTGACAGCTAAGTGAGTCAGCATCTAACAAGTATGACTAGAGTTGATTTTTCTTGCTTCTTTAAAGACAAAGTGAACTGCAAACAAGTATATAAACTGTGGGACACCTCCCCTCCATTCCCAGTTTATGTGTCAATGTAAGGGAGAAGGTGTTTGGGGTCTCTTAAGCACTTAAAATCTTAAGGGATTTGATACAGGGATAAGGAAGATGCTTTAGACAGGACCAGTAACTGGCCAAATTTTCTGCTGTAACTTAAGACTCCTGTGTTGAATGAGCTGAAGACTAGAATGACAAGCTTAAGACATCAGCTGGGCTGAGGAGAAAGCGCATGACAATACATAAACCTAAAGGGCAGTATCCCACTTTAAACTACTTCTGTTGCAAATTAATAGAAGTTAATAGAAGTCACATTACACTTTAAGGTCTTATTTGGATGTAGTTGACCAGTGACATCCAGTAGTTTCCTCTTTAGCTCTTGTTTCCTCTTAAAATTCAGTTGTTCTTTTGTCTCAATTGGTTTAGCTGCACGTGGAAAAAAGGCAACATTAGTTTTCTGTTTTGCTGGAACGTACAGCTTTTTTTTTTTCCTCTAAGCATCATTTATGCTACTTACCCTGCTGCTTTTTTGGGCTCTTCCTCAAACAGGTTGCCACATATCTCTGTAGTTCTCTGAGTGTTGAAGCCTTTAAAGTTTCAAAGTCTATTTCAAACATTTCAGGGTCAGAGTTCCTCAGTAAGTGTTCTCTTGAGTCTATTATATTGACTGCTTTCACAAGCATATCTCTAGGGAGTTTACTTATGTCCAAACACAACTGTCGTTTTTCCTCATAACTCACTGGCTTGGCACCATCTTTATCTTCTGACTTACGTGCCAACAAACCCTGCTGCAGGATTTTCTTTGACTGACTGGAAGAGAAAAAGTGTACTGCAGTAACAGCAGCTTAAAATAATCCGACACCCACAGAAGTCCTCCACACTTACATGTTTAAACACGGGTTTTTCATAGATTTCTTCGTGTGTTTTAGGTCTTCCTTCTTTTGAATCGAGTAGTTTATTTTAGCTTTTTCCTTGTTCTTACTCTTCTCTTGGTTAGCCTTTCCTTTTTCCTTTGTCATTATAGGTGTATATGATCTGGTCGACACCTGCAGTTGCTGGTTAACAGCTTCAGGCTAGCAAAAATAAAAAACAAGTAATCATGTTGATAGTCCTAGGCAATGCAGGAAAAACAATAAACTGATCCTAAATGTCATAGTAGAGTTATGGCAGCTGAGTGGATCCTAGTAGAGTGTTTGCTTTCTAAATGAAGTTTATTTTCCAAGCAGCTTACTGTATTATAGAGTAGTTAGATTATGGATATAGAAAATGTAAGCCTATTTATTTTGTGTGAACATTTCTAACAGCATATGTCTTCTGGCATCCTGTGAAAAGTAAAAATAGCAAAAGAAAAACCAGTGCAGGAGTATCAAAAGCCACTTGAATTTCAAGCATTTGAAAAACACAAATGCTTTATTAGGTTAGGTCTCTACACAGCATTACTGAATTAGGCTGTGGGACTGGGCTTGTGCCTCTTGAACCCATAAACCCCAGACATTTTGCCATATAAAATGACTAGCTGGCACATCCTAACAGCTTCAGAGAAAGACCTAACAAGTTTATTTAAACCTCAGTAATTAGAACGAAGTTGGGCTGACCATAAGAATTAGAATACTCTGAAATAATTCAGTGTTGCAAAGCTCATCTTAGACTTCCTTCCCCCATCATTTCTAGATCCATAAATTGATGCTGCTACTCTGACAATTACTGAAAACTAAACTGTCCCTCATTTGACTAGAACAAATGCTGACAGACATGACAGCACCAGGCTTAAGTTTTGTGTTCAAGAGCAACACCCACTATATCCTTAGTGAAGCAATGCCGTGCTTCACATTAATTTCAGCCTGTGCTCTTCAACTTTACTTTGTATTAAACTTTCTGATGCAAAATGAAATGATTTGGTTTTTTGTGGCTCAATAGAGCCTGAGCACAATAGAGCTTTTCATCCATATGAAGGAAATACCTTAATTAGAAGACTGCACCACTAAGCTATGTGCTCAATAGCTGGATGCTCTCATTATGCCACAGCAGCACTTCTTTTAAATTTTGAGTCATTTGAGTAAGTGTCAGGCAAGGACAGTAAAGCAATCATTTGCTAAAACCAGTTAACCAGTTTGTAATGGCCTAGGTACTTAACATTTTGAGGTGCTATCAAACAAGGAATAAAGTTGGCATTAAGAAAAACTCTTTTAAATGCTGATTCTTCATTCCAAGTCTTCAATTGCTCAACTGCAAGTGGTATTATTCAAGAGATAACAGTCTGTACTGTGTACTAATGCTTACTTGCTCCTGAAGCTTTGCAAGATGCACTGTTTCCTTCTCTTCAGATGTAAAATCTGAGGACTCTGATGAGCTGTCACTGCTGCTCTCACTGGAATGAGCCTCCACCATTTCACTAGTAGTCTGTGGCAGAGCAGTGCTCGCAATAGGTTCAAGATATAACTTGGCAAAATGGATCTCAAAAACACGCTAAAGAGTTCGGTGTGGAAACAGCAGACAAGTCAGCACATTTTTCACAGTTTGAAAACCATTAGTTAGCAAGCAGCTAACAGCAGTAGTAGTTAGCATCAGTAATTATCAACTACTTTGTTGCTGCATTAGGGCATGAGATGACCATAATGGAATCTAATAAGTCAGACTTGCAAAGGAATAGAATTAAGTGGTAACTCACTTACCTGAAGTTTTCTTGCCATAGTCACTAATTCATGGTCTGAAGGAAAGTGTTTGTAGTACCTAATGAACATTAGTCTCATGTCTGTAGCAAACTGATGTATGCTGGTATATTGAGAG
Organism: Phoeniculus purpureus; assembly: GCA_028565055.1. Classification (NCBI taxonomy): domain Eukaryota; kingdom Metazoa; phylum Chordata; class Aves; order Bucerotiformes; family Phoeniculidae; genus Phoeniculus; species Phoeniculus purpureus. The sequence goes on from JAOXOE010027220.1 coordinate 17,835, forward strand.
TTATCCATTTTTTCCTAGAGAAAAGAAAATTAATGCACATTTAGGGGTTAAAACCTGAGAGCAACTGTTGAAACGGAAACAAATATTGTGATAAATTGGGCCTGATACTGGATACATCAAAAGAGAAAATACTGCAGGAACCATTATGGAAAGACCTGCTTCTCATTTCAACAGTCCTTTTAAAAGAGTAAAATAAAAATAAATTTCCTCTTTTTTTTTTTTTAACTAAACAGATATAGTAACTAACTAATGTAAGGACTTGATAAGGCTAGTTTCAGCACTAGGTCAAGACAGCAATGCTCTGGTAGTTTTGTTTGGTCACAAACTTAATTTATACCGAGCCTATTCCACAATTGTTTGAGTTAAGCTAATGGGCTAGAACTTATACAACATAAAGGTTATTTCTTAAATCAGCTTAAAATAGTTCAGTAGACTGCTGAACCTCAGGCTCTTCACAAAGGTGAATCTTGGCTAAAGACTTCAGCCTCAGACTGACATGGCCACTGCGGAGAATGCACTGGCCACATCTCCATCAGAGGAGTTCTTTCTCACATAAATATGTGAAAGGTGTCATGTAAATACCCAATGTTGAGTGTTCCAGAGCACTTCAATAATGAGAATAATGAGAAGCAGACACCAGTATTACTGATAAGGTAGTTTTATAGAGAATTCACAGCAGCAGTGTAAATGGAGACCAAAAGATACTTAATGTGCAGCTTGCTTGAAATTGCTGTGGAGATGGTAATGCCTATACTCTTGTATTTGCTAGTTCAACAGAATAGATTAGCTACTGTGCAGAAGAATTGCAATGAGGTGCAGGTGGCTTTCTACAGAAAAGTTGAGAGATAAGTGTTTATGGTTTCTGTGACCATTATTTCTTGTCATGGAGAAAGAGCTTCCATGACACCCCTTTAGCTAGCTCTAGTAAAATCCAATTAAGTTGTAGGGATGCATTTTGTAGAGTGTGAGCAATCCCAGCTCTGTGAGCTTAGCCAGAGTCTGAGCTAAGGGCTTTGAGGCCTGCTTGGAAGTTTCTCAGGGTCAGTGATGTGCGGATCCCAAGGGAAAGCTGACATGTAGAAGGAAAACAACAGGTTATGGAATGAAAACTATCACATAAACAATGCGTGGACAAAAGGTACTTAACCAACAGCAGTAGCTTTTAAGACGGATGGACAGATGTGTTGTACCAATCAGCAAT
>JAOXOE010027221.1:0-19032 GCA_028565055.1 Phoeniculus purpureus
TACTGGTCACACCGTTTCTGATACAGGCCAGGATGCCATTGGCCTTCTTGGCCACCTGGGCACACTGCTGGCTCATGGTCAGCCGGCTGTCGATCAACACCCCCCTACGTTACCACGTAGGCACGCAGCCCACGGCTCCTCTCAGGAAAAGAGCAGAAACTCACCCCAATCTGGGCTAATACATCTACATACATTAATGGGCACATACAGATACAGTATTACAGAAAGTATTAAAACAAAAATTAGGTTCCATTGAGATATACACTGCACTCCACCATCTTTCTGCATTACTCACCAGGTACTGCCTGTTCCTTACATGAAAACAGTCCCCCTGACAGATTTGCCTTTGCTTGTGGCAGGGTTAATCCAAACTGTCTTTCCCAACATACCTCTCAGGTGTACCACAGGGACTCTATCCCCATCTACAGTGCAAAGGGGTTCTGATTGGGCAGAACTGGCTCAATTGACAGAGCCTCTAGTGTTAACCAGCCAGGTAGCTTTCGGTAAGTTCTGTTCCCAATTTTTGAAAGACCCTCTGCCCATTGCCTTCAAAGTGGTTTTCAATAGTCCATTACACCTTTCAACCTTCCCAGCGGCTGGTGCATGGTAGGGGAGATGATACACCCACTCAATACCACGCTCTTTAGCCCAGGTGGTAACCAGGGTGTTCTTGAAATGAGTCCCATTGTCTGACTCAATTGTCTTTGGGGTGCCATGTCTCCACAGGACTTGTTTCTCAAGGCCCAGTATGGTGTTTCAGGCAGTGACGTGAGGCACTGAGTTAAGTCTCCAGCAGTCTAGTGATTGCTTTCATCATGGTAAGCACATAGCGCTTATCTTGGTGGGTTTTGGCAGTAATATGTAGTTGGTCTGCCACGCCTCCCCGTATCCGTCCACCACACCACAGAGGCTTCACCCTCTTGGCCTGTTTGATTGTGGTGCACATCTCACAGTCATGGATAACCTGGGAGATAATGTCCACAGTTAAATCTATCCCTTGATCTCATGCCCATCTGTAGGTGACACTCTGCCCTGATGACTTGAGGCATCATGGGCCCATCAAGCTAGGAATGACTCTCTCTTGCGTTGGCAGTCCAGGTCCACCTGTGATATCTTGACCTATGCAGCTTGGTCTGCCTGTTCATTGCTATGGTCTTCCTTGTTGGCTCAACTCTTAGGCACATGTACATTCACAAGGCAGACCCTCGCAGTCAGCTTCTCTACCCACGTGGCAGTATCTTGCCACATTTCAGAAGCCCAAATGGGTTTTCTCCGGCATTGCCAATTTGCCTTTTTCCATCTGTCTAGCCATCTCCACAGAGCATTGTCCACCATCCATGGGTCAGTGTAAAAGGTAGAGACTTTGCCACTTTTCTCATTCGGCAATGTCCAAGGCCAACTGGACGGCTCCGAGCTCTGCTACTTGACTCAACCCACCTTCTCCTTCAGTGGCTTCAGCGACTCATCATGTGGAGCTCCATATGGCTGCTTTCCACTTTTGATTTGTCCCTACAACGCAGCAGGAGCTATCAGTGAAAAGACCACACTGCTTTTCATCCTCTGGCAGCTGATTATACAGTGGAGCTTCCTCTGCACATGCCACTTGCTCTTCTTCTTCTTCATCTGTTAGACTAAAAGTCTCACCTTCAGGCCAACTGGTGATCACTTCCAAAATCCCAGGGTAGTTTGGGTTTCCAATACTGGCACACTGTGTCATCAGGGCAGTCCACTTGCTCCAGGTAGCATCAGTGGCATGATGCTTAGATAGAACCTTCCCTTTGAACATCCACCCCAGCATGGGTAGTTGGGGTGCCAGGAGCAGCTGTGCTTCCATGCCAGTCACCTCTGAGGCAGCCTGAACTCCATCACAGGCTGCTAGGATCGCTTTCTCTGTCTAAGTGTAGTTGCCTTCAGACCCTCTGTAGCTTTGGCTCCAAAATCCTACTGGTCGGCCTTGAGTCTCTCCAGGCATTCTCTGCCAGAGGCTCCAAGAAAGACCATTGTCCCCAGCTGCAGTGTATAGCACGTTGTTCACCTCTGGCCCTATTCTGACTGGACTAAGAGCTACTGCACGAGCAATCTCCCGTTTAATTTGTTCCTGGCTCCAGTGGAAATTGTTGTTTTTACGGGTCACCAGGTAGAGAGGTCTTACGGTCTTACTGTACTCTGGGATGTGTACCCTTCAGAAACCTACAACACCTAGGAAAGCTTGAGTTTCCTTCTTGCTAGTTGGTGGAGACACTGCAGTAATCTTATTGATGACTTCTGTTGAGATCTGGCAGCGTCTGTCCTGTCACTTCACTCCTAGGAACGGGATTTCCTGGGCAGGTCCCTTGACCTTATTATGCTTGATGGCAAAGCCAGCTCTCAGGAGAGTCTGAAAGATCTTTTCTTCTTTTTGGAAAACTTCTTCTGCCATGTCCCTCTATACGATGATGTAATTGATGTATTGCAGGTGTTCCAGAGCCTCATCCTCTTCTGGTGCACCCTGGATCAGTCCATGACAAATGGTGGGACTGTGCTTCCACCCCTGGGGCAACCGGTTCCAGGTGTATTGCACCCCGCTCCAGGTGAAAGCGAACTGTGGCCTACACTCTGCTTCTAAAGGAATGAAAAAAATTGCATTAGCAATATCATTAGTGGCATACCACTTCACTGCCTCGGACTCTAGTTCAATACTGAAGCACCAACATGTCTGGCACAGTGGCACTCAGTGATGGTATAACTTCATTCAAGCCACGATAGTCTACAGTCAATCTCCATTCTCCATTGGACTTAGGCACAGGCCAGCGAGGACTACTGAAGGGTGAGTGGGTCTTGCTGACCACCCCTTGGCTCTCCAGCTCTCAGATCATCTTGTGAATGAGGATCATGGAATCTCGACTTGTCTAGTACTGCCGTCGATGCACTGTTGAAGTGGCAATTGGTACCTTCTGTTCTTCTACCTTCAAAAATCCTACAACAGCAGGGTTTTCTGACAGTCCAGTCAGGGTGTTCAATTGCTTGGTCCTCTCTGCCTCCACAGTGTCAATTCCAAAAGCCCATCAATAGCCTTTTGGATCTTTGTAGTACCCATTCTTAAGGTAGTCAATGCTCAGGATACAAGTGACATCTAGGCCAGTCACAATGGGGTGTTTATGCCAGTCTCTCCCAGTCAAGCTCACTTCAGCTTCCAACATTGTGAGCTGTTGAGAACCACTGGTTACCCCAGAGATGGTAATGGATTCAAGCTCCACATATCCTAATGACATTACGGTATACTGTGCGTCGGTGTCAACCAAAGTCTTGTATTCTTGTGGTTCTGACGTGCCAGGCCATCAGACCCACACAGCCCAATAGATCATATCGTCCCTTTCCTCACTCTGGCTGGAGGGAGGTACCTTCTAATGGGTCAGAAGGGCCTTTGCCCAGTTTGGTTCGTCTTGGCCCTGATCCATGGGAAACTGGCACCGCACTCACTCATGCTGACTTACCCTTGGCATTTGCTCTTTCTTTCAGCTCATGAACTTAGGCTGTTAGGATGCCGGTAGGTTTCCCATCCCAGCGGTTCATATCATCTCCACGGTCCAGCAGGAAATACCACAATGCAGTCCATTGGGAGTGGTCTCTTCCCCAAGCCAGGGGGCATCTGTTCCTGATTTCAGGAATTCTGGTTTGCAGAGGTGTCACATAGAGGCTGGTCTCTCTAATGTTCTCTTTCAGTTTTTGATGGCTGTCTTTGACTTTGTTTGTAAACTCCTCCTTGAAATTCCAGAGGTCCTCAGCCAGTTTCTCCACAGATGAGACTTGGGTTCAAGATGGAGCATTGAGAGTGTCCTCGAATGCCCACAACTTCCTTGTCATGGCACCCACTGTTTCTTGTCCTTCAATCCACTGCAGTGTGGCTAGGAAGCAGGCGTAGGTTTGTGGCCCAAGTTCAGTGAGTTTTACACACATCTGGGATGTGCACCTGATATTGTCAGGACTTTTGTTTGAAAACAGTATGTCAAGCACAGCTAGCTCTTTCAGTCTTTGGGTCCCCGGTCCGTGGTTTTCCAGGTGCCTTGCTACACTGCAGATCATCTTTACAGAGATACCTCTCCCTCACACTCACAAGAAGGCACCTCCAAAGGCTGAAAGGTTATTGTGCCCTTACAAACCCCTGGTCGATACCTGAGTCTCGGGACAGGAATCCCAGTTGTCTTGCTTCTGTGCCATCCAAGACAGTACCATCTCCAGAAGTATCCCAAATGTAGAGCAACCAGGACAGGACAGGACAGGCTCATCTCGTCTTCACATGAGATCTTTCCACAAGTTACGCAGCACATCTAAGAACAGGAACTCAGTGATCACTTCAGGTTCTGAGTCCAGTGGTTGTGAAGACCCTGGCTCCCCATCATCGTTGTCCTAACCTAGAACAGAACTGCTGCTCAGAGTCTGGGGGAGGGGTCCCCCACATAATGCACTAATATTATTGGCAAATGTTTTAACACAGTATGTCACAATTATTCTTCTACAGTTAACTTGCAAGATTAGGTCTAAAGCAAGAAAAATAAAGTAAATCACATAAAGCTATGATGTCCCCTCCCCACAGCAACACTACTATAACTCCTCTAAACTATCTGTGGGCTGCAAGAAGCTCTTGCAGAAAGCCTGCCATCTCTTGGGCCCCGCTGCCTTGCCCAGGGTGGTATCATTTCCTCCTTCAGACACACTCAGCACCCAGGGGAGCCACTCTGGCACACAAGGGGCTCTGAATCAAACCATCACTCATCTTGTTTCCCAAGGCTCATGGTTTCTTTTAACAAGAACGATGGATTGCAGACATGTCCACAACTGCTCTGAGAAATCTAAAAGCTTTTTTTCAGTTTCTTGGGCTGCTGTGGTTGACATTTGACTACAGGAAACTCTTTTTTAGCAAAAACACAATCAAATGTCAGGTTAGGTTAAACCCAGCATTGTTAGACTGTTGGGTAATTATATCCCCAGCACGTTCAGTTTAAAGGCACCAGGGAAAAGCTGGTGTACACAGTCGAGTTGTTACTGGCAAAGTTGCCATCAAGTTTATTCCAGTGACACAGTCAGTCCCTGGAGCAGAAAAGCAAGTGAAATGCTTCTGCTGTTGCTGCTGCATCATTTTTTAGAAGAGGGAGAGACACACTTACAAGATTGGAGGGCTGGAGCACCTCTCTTACAAGGACAGGCTGAGAAAATTGGGGTTGTTCAGCCTGAAGAAGATAAGGCTCTAGGGGGACCTCAGAGCAACCTTCCAGTACCTGAAAGGCACCTGTCAGAAGGCTGGGGAAGACTTGTTCACAAGGGCAGGGAACGACAGGACAAGGGATCATGGTTTGAAGCTGGAAAAAGGAGGATTTAGGTTGGAAACTAGGAAAAAGTTCTTTAATCTGAGGGTGGTGGATCCCTCAAACAGGCTGCCTAGAGAGGTAGTGGAAACCCTGGAGACAGTCAAGGTCAGGGTGGATGGGGCTCTGGGCAACCCTGTCTGATGAGTAATGCCCCTGCTTGTCGAAGGGGGATTGCACTAGATGAGCTCTGGAGGTCCCTTTCAACCCCATGATTCTATATGCTGTAAAGGCTTACTGTAACATGCAGGTAAAATTGCTTCACAGTCCACACTTCCTCTCTGCTCTGCACCGCACGGCTGTGACTCAGAAGCAGAGTGGGACACCCAGGCTGTGAAGGGAGATGACCAACTCCCATCTCTGTATTCCAGGGCAGTGGAGCTCTGGAGGAACAAGGCAGCTGTCTACTGAGACAACTGAGCACTGTTCAGCATTTAGAAAACACATAGTTTGAACAACAATATACAACACCAGATAATTAGGGCCAAGGGTTTTTTTAATCCCCATAAGCAGTCCACCCACAAGCACAGAACTCTGGAAACTGAGTGACATTCTCTCTCATGCTCAGGTTGGTTTTTGTCATAGTTCCCTCCCCATGCACCATTAACGGACCCAAGGAGGTCCGCTACTTGTCAGAATCTGCTTTTTGCTGTTTTCACTCACAAGGACCCTGCACAACTGAAGGGGAAGGCCAAGTCTCGTAACACCCTGGCTTTACATCTGAAACAGCTGTCTGCAAACAGCCCCAGCAAGAAAGGGCTCCGTGTGATGCCGGGGACTGCATAAGCAGTTTTTTTATTCTGTGGAGTTCCCTCAGACACTTCCCCAATTCAATTTACTGCTTGTAAACCCTCAAACCAAACCATTTGAAGGACAGAGCAGCAGCAATGAAGGGCAGCTCCCAAGTTCAGCTTGCCCAGACAGTGCAAAACCTGTTCACTGATTCCTCTCTGCTCAAAGGAATATTACCACTGTTCAAAGGAATATTTTAAGTGAAACTGGATTAGACTCTAAATTAGGAGCCAGCTGGCTACCCCTAATCTCAAAGATATTGGGATGGGAGGAATATATTGGGAGCAACAAGAATAAAAGTAAATGAATGAATGAATGGATATATAAATAAATAAGTGCATTGCGCGTGGCAGTACAAAACTACAACACAAATCCAGAGAGGGCAGAGCAGTGCTCTAGGAAAACACAGCATGGAACAGAAACAACGCAAATCCAAGGGAAGATAGGATGGGAAGAGACATCAAAACTGACTGAATGATGCCAGCTCTCCGCTATGACTTTAAGAAGTGGCATATTCACAGTGCCTTGCCTGCTTTGTCACCCTTCACTACAGGCAGTGAGAGAGATTCCTGTCCCTTGGTGCGCCACCTGAAAGCCAAAAAAGGTTGTCTAACACCAGAGAAGTCAGATGGGTTCCAGGCATAGGCTGAGCATTCTTACTTGTTACACATTTCTAAGGAATGCAGATCACACTTAATAAAAGCCAAGAGGACAACAGATTGTCCCTGTTCATTCAATGGATCAGCAGAAGCAGGTGTTTTATCACTCTGTCAGTTGCTGCTGCAACACTGACTACGCCCAAGCATTGCTCAGCAGAGCTATGGTGATTCAGGAAACACATCCCAAGTTTGCTTCCAAAGCCAAAGTACCAAACTTTTCAGAAGTATCTTAAAGCAGAACAATCAACCCACCAGTAACGGATGTCTAATGAGACAAGTCAAATGGGGCTCACAGGGATAGTATTTTAAATTATATGGGTATAACCCATGGAGCAGTTCTAAACTGTTCCACCCCAAAACTAACGGTACCACCTTGAAGCAAAGTCTGCATTTGTGGTGGCACTGGGACTCAGACACAGGAATACAAATTCTGTCACAGTTTGGGCCCACTGTTCACAGTGAGCTCATGAGTGGGCTAGAACTGGTGTTTTCACTTAAATCAGGTTTCCAGATTAACTCTAACCATGTGCAGGAATAAAGCAACAAAGCTGTATATATGGTCATCAAGTTTAGGTAACATGCAGAGGAACCAAAGGAACAGGATTTTCACAGGAGCAGCATGACTTCTTAAAAACATCTAGTGATTATTTCTAACCAAAAAATAATTTCGTTTGGAAATTGAAGAGTTCTTTCATGGTCTTTCAAGATGGCTCAGGTGGTTGGGACAAACATTTTCAGGCCAGCATGCAAAGAAACACACTGTGAAGGCTTAAGAGCCAAACTGGGTTCACTGAGTATGACAGAACTCATCCACACAACAGCTGCAAAGAAGTTGTTATTTCTCCCATACTCAGACAACATTTTAAGAGATGCTGACAACTCTTTTGCAATACTGGTAATCCAGTCATTGACATAATTCGATCAACAGTTGTTCCAAGTAACTCTCATGAACGTGGCTACCTGAATGAAATGGGTTTCCAGTGGGAGAGGCCAAGAGAGCTGCCCTGTCCTTTGCTTCAGGGTGAACGTACACACACACACACAGAGCCAGCAACACTCTACCCTGCTTGCCAGCAAATTGCCAGTGCCAAGTTTTGATGGAAGCTCTGGTACTTTAAGCAGCTGTCCCGACTGACAATCCTGACTCTGCCTGCCAGTATAAAAAAAGATGTGCAAGTTTCTCTTTCAGTGCACACACATGACTCTAAAGAGAACAGGAGCAGCCTGTGGTGTGAAAGTAAAGCACAGAAGTGATCCTGCTGGCCCCCGTCATCCAGTCAATCCCTGGTGGCACAGTAGGATCACCCCTGCACTTATTTGTGTTTGTTCTTTTTACCTCTGCACGCTACGACCCTAAATCCGTTATTTATATTACTTAATCAAGTACTGACCGTGATTTGAACAGAACGATGGTTTTATTTGGGGAAAAAGCCAGCAGAGAGGGAAGACAGCAGAGATACTCTCCTGCATGCCCAGCAGCTTTCCTATCCCAGCCCCTAAGTCAGCACCACGCCTTCCTTGTAAACTACAAGAGGCTCTGAGATTTCCACTAGAATTCAATTCTGAGACAACAGGTTACTCACATTTTTGGGGCACTCTCTGACCAAAGGATTTAAATACTGAAGAAAGTTAATTCAAGGTTGGAAATTTAACAATAACATCAAGAAAAGTATTTCTGATCCACTCATTATGAGACAATTTAATTCCATAATAAGAACAACCCAGAGAGAGAGCGCAATCAATAACGCCCTTCTGAAATAAGTTTTTACACAGAGGTCTACTGGGTGTCTCAGAATAACTCTTGTGGTGTCACTGCTGTCTTGAGCAGAATGCTTATTTTCATTCCTTTTTGCAGTTAACAGAGATAGTCTGTTACATTGAGTATCTCTGAAACACCAAGACATCTCACTTCAACACATGTACCTAGCAGTCTTTAGGAGGTGCAGGCCTGCACCTCTCTTCTGTACAGTCAGTCTCCCCAACACAAACACACTGTTCAGATGTGGTGAAGCCTACTGAAGGAGCCCTGAGGCTGAAACTGTACTGATGCACAGTCAACACTACTGTCTACTTTGGCACCCGAGTGGGAGATCTCCTCACATTAGGCAATCCAGTCATCCCAATACAAAAAGCCTGTTTCCTTTCCTTCCTGTCTTTGCAAAGAAGTGCTAGACTGGAGATAATTCTGAAGCATTTCATGAAGTGGCTCAAGGATCTAGACGGCATGTCTTCTCATAAAACATACAGACTGGGCAAGCCTTCTGAAAGAAGTGTTTGGAGTTTGCTGTCTTGCTTCTGCCCTGTATGTGGCCTGTAATTTTTATTCCTATTTTTGAATGAGATGAAGGCAGAGCCATGAGAACAACGCACTGCTAGCAGATTAAATAATCCCTTCCAGAGCTCCATCCTCAACACGCACTGGGCAGGGAATGTTTCCGGGTAAGGGCTGCCGAGATACTAATGCACAGAACTGCAAAGATGAGGAAAACGTCTGTTTGCAAAGTGGTTGAGAGTCACGCACCGCATCCTGCTGACTGCGGGGCTTCTGACCGCCAGCCAGGCGAACAGACACAGTCTGGAGGTGCAGAGGCACCAATGAGGTCAGTTCAGCACCAGAGCGCCGGTGCTGGAAGGGCTGTGCAAGGAGCGGGCCGCTATGTGTGAAGTGGGAGAGAGGAGCTCACGGTGCGGCTCATCTCTCCCACAACAGCGGCGCATCCCCCCGCGCTGGCACCGGTGTCCTCGGCCTAGCCCCCGCGGCCGGGAAGGGCAGGGCAGCGTGGCCGCTTCCCTGCGGGAGGACCAAGCCCCTGCAGCGCCGCTACCTCCTGCCGCCTGGCCTGGCGGGCACAGCCTCCCCCACAGCCTCTTTGGGGGGCGGCGGCGGGGCCGTGACTCACCGCGCCCAGCACGCACCGGCAGCGGGAGCTGCCCCTGCACCCCGTGGGTCCATCTTAGCGAGAGATGGCAACGCCGACCGCTGCCTGTCTTCCCGGGACGCAGGAACCCGGGACACCGCCCCCACCCTGCGCTGCAGCCACCTCTCTCGCCCCGCAGCCCCGGCCCCTTGACCACCCTACCTTGGTGTAGAGCTCGGAGGCGGCCATGGCGCAGGGCGCGGCCCCGCTGCGGCAGCCGGAGGAGGGCGGGCGGAGGAGGAGGATGCTCAGGCGACGGCCCAGGCACCACGCGCCATGTTGGTGCTACCTGGCGGCGGGGCTGCCGCCGCTCTGTGCATTGTGGGAGCGGCGGCGCGAGGCCTCCCACCGGCGGGCGGGACTGCCCTGCCCCAACGGTCCCGGGCCCAGCTGCTCCGCCCTGTCCTGCCCGGTCGGACTTCGGAGGGCAGCGTTTGTCGGGGAAAGCCTGCTGCAGCCCCTCTGTGACCAGCTGCCATCCCACTACCCACCCAGTTACTCCTATTGCGTATTTCTGTACTTGAGTCCCAGGGGCCGAGTTTTCCGTTTTCTGTCTAATTCTAATCCCATCCTTCACGCTGTTTGCAGTTTTGTGTGCGCTGTTGTCATCCGGACCAGTATGGAAAACATGGGAAAGCACCGGGCCCAAAGCAGTTATTTCACTGAGCAAGGCTGGCTCTCACCAAGAAATGAGGCTGCCTACACACTGTGAGAAGTTTGACATCCACATCCCAAGGGAAGGAAATCCATCATCCATGTTGTGGCTGGCCCTTGAGATGGCAATTCATTGCTTTAGGAGTCATTAACAGGTGCTTTTTAACAGCTTACGTCAAGAGTTCGTTGAACAACAGAATCCTTCTGTATCTTGCTTTTTCACCTCGAGAATGATCCTGCCCATTCAGGTGGTCCAAAATACAAACCACAAACCAAGGCCAAAACGGACACCCTCACCACACCCTCCACCAGGATTTTGACTTTTTAGAAGCCATCATCTGTGCAAAACCCAACTGCTGAGGTAAAAGCTGTGTATTCAGCAGGCAGGACCTGTACTGGCAGCCCCTGAAACCTGTCAGGGCTGCCAAAGCAAAAGACAAACATGTTCTAGAGAAAATGAGCCCAGAAAAAGATGGGTGATCCACTCCAATGCCACTCGTCAACTTACCGCAGCTAGAAATAAAAAACTATTTTGACACTCCAAATAAATACTGTACTCTGCTACAATGTGCAGTTCTGGGCCACTCACTTCAAGAAAGAGATTGAGTGGCTGGAGCAGGTCCAGAGGAGCAACGAGGCTGGTGAAGGGACTGGAAGGAAAGTCTGATGAGGAGAGGCTGAGGGAGCTGAGGGTGTTCAGTCTGGAGAAGAGGAAACTCAGGGGGGGACCTTACGCCTCTCTACAACTTCCCTTAGTCAGGTGGGGGCCAGGCTCTTCTCCCAGGCAACTAGCAACAGGATGAGAAGGCAGGGCCTGAAGCTGTGCCAGGGGATGGTTAGGCTGGTTGTTAGAAAGGACTCCCTCACAGAAAGGGAGTGGTGGAGTTGCCATTCCTAGAAGCTTTTAATAAAAGACTGGATGTGGCACTTAGTGCCATGGTCTAGCTGATGTGGTGACATTACATCATGGACTGGGCTCGATGATCTTAGAGGTCTTTCCCAGCCTCAATAATTCTGTGCTATCTGAAGGAGACTGAGAAAGTAACATGCACAAATGAAAATTAGTTAAGGTGAAAATATGAGGCCTTATCTTGAATTGCTTATGTTAGACAGATGGTTTTCACAGCTAGTAAGCCAAGGATAAGAAATTCAAGAAAGTAAAAAAACCATAGGTATTGGTTTTGCTGGGAGAGTGCAGAGTTGAAGCTCTTAATGAGAATATAAAAAAATAACTTCCTTCCCATGTTTGCCACTGTGACGAGGATTCTCAGCCAGGATTACGGCTACTGTCTTGAGCATAGGAGGTTCACTGCCACCCATCAGTGGAACTGGACACATTCTTTCAGTTGCATGAGAAGCCCAGAACTGATTTATGCAGACTGCTGCCCAGGTGAAGTTTTTGGCTGAGAAATTTAGCCAAGAAACTGCTCTTCACGAGTACATGACAACAACAGAGAGATCTGTACTTAAGCTACCAGTCATTGTTCATGTGTAACACAAGCATGATTTGGAGTTCATGTAAGAGTGTGATCTCCCCTCCTTTAGCTGGCTTAATGACCATGGATGTATGAACCAAAGGCATCGCACCGTTTTGTTCTCAGAAGAGATCTGATCCTACGTCTGTGTGCTGCTTCACATCAGGCATTTTAAACCCTTTTTCAGGACACTATCAATTCTAAACTCAAAGACACTCATTGCAGGAGCTGGCTAGTACTGCAGATTACTGTGTATCAGCCATCCACTGCCCAAGCTCAGGAACCAAATGTAATTATAAGCTCCAGCAAAAAATAGGTATCCAAGTCCAAAATATGCTCTGATTTGACACAATTTGCATAAACCAGGATTTGAAATCCCTCATTAAGGGCAGGAATTGAGGGCATTGAAAGTTGCCGAGACAACCTGCTCGTAATGGATCTAGACTGACTCCTTAGTTATTAAGTTCAGATGCATCTCCTACATCAAATGCTTGCTGGCAAGTTTTAGAAGTCCCCATCTCCTATTCTGCACAGCATCTTTTCAAAGAACATCACTTAAAGGTATTTGAGTTTGGAGCATATATCCCAGGGTATTCCTGTTGATAAATTACAGCTGATGTAGCTGACATCATTCACATGCAGATTTTTATACTGAATTTGAACCCAATAATAAAGGAAAATTATCCTCCTTTGAACAGAGTTTACATAATTTTTTTCAGAAGTTACTACAAAGCATCTGCCTTCTTTCCGATGTTCATGCATGGATGGGCCTATCCCCTCCTCCTTCAGGAAAACACTGGTCTATTCAATGCTGACCACCAGTTTAACTCTGTGTGTACTAATATAAGTTACCAGTTAAGCATTCCAAAATGTAATGCAAAAGATATGTAGGAAAAGGTAAAATGATGGACCATGTGCATGTTCTCCCACATGATGAAACTCCCATGCAGAAACTTGCCTTGATCCATGTATGACTAGTACATAACAAACACAGCTGCTTTTCAATGTATTAGCCACATTATTCAATGGTATGAAAGCCATCACCTGAGAACAGACATAAAGTTCAAAAGAACCCACAGTTCCCATTCTTGCATTTCAGCATCCTTACAATTTCAGCCATGTAATTAAAAATCCAAATTCCATTTTTCAAGGAACTCTTAGGGTTCTTTTTTAACCCAATACAAAACCAACCGTCCCACAGTAGCACCAGCAGTGGTTGAACCTTGTCTCCATGGAGGCTCCCCATAACATGTACGTCAGTGCAGGTGCATGATCACTGTTATATTGTCAAGGAAAGCGGCCAGATAACCCAACCATCTTCCACTTCTAGCAACAGCTACAATATTGTACAATAATGTAAAAAAACAAAACCCAACTCAAATCTGCTAATACAGACAGAGTCGGAAACCAAGTACATCATCTTCCCATTTTAAATCAAACATGGACCTAAAAATCGGCAGAGGTTTTGTATTTCCCATAGCAAGTAAGCAGACTCCTGTGCCTGCTCTAAGTACATCAGAATACTGACCATGAACAGGCATCAAGGAACATCCTCAGTAGAAACACAGGGACAGTTCAATTACCTGTCCCTAAACCAAAGTATTTCCAAGCACATTGGTTGAGCTTGAGGCTGGCTGGCATTTTCAAGGCAAGTATTTAATAGGAATACTCAAATATGCATGGAAGCCTTGAGACTTCAATTTACTCTGTATCAGTATATGCTGGGATTTGGGATGGAGCCGAAGACCTGAATCTGAAAGATGGTGGTACACTTGCACTAAGGCAGGAACCAAAACTGTCCCTTCAACCCAACTCTGCTTCAAGAAAACAAAAATAACACTGATGCTGCTTGCACACGTTCCCAGGCTGTTCTTCCCAAGCTCACGCAAAGCCCCCAGGCCATCAGATAAGGAGATACTGCAAGCTTGCCTCGCTCTTGAACAGTCACTGTCCTGGGAGCACAACCACTAACTGAAAAGCCTCTGAGCACAGGCCTGGTCATTGTCAGTAAGCCTGTCTTTAGTTTCCCTTTGCCTGAAAAATCACAGAATGGTGGTCTGGGTTGGAAGGACCTTTAAAGATCACCCAGTTCCAACCACCCCCTGCAATGGGCAGGGACACCTCACCAAACCAGGTTGCTCAAGGCCCCATGCAACCTGGCCTTTTACACTTGCAGGGAAGGGGCAGCCACAACCTCCCTAGACAACCTGTTCCAGTGGCTCAGCAGCCTCACTGTAAAGAATTTCCTCCTAATACCTAACCTAAATGTACCCTCTTCTAGCTTAAAGCCATTTCCCCTTGTCCTATCACTAAATCATTGATGCCACATCTCCTGCATTCAGGCAAGTTCCTTTAGGTTACCAATGCCACCGTTAATGCAGCCTTTGCACTGCCTCAGCACATCCTTGGATGTTCTTCTCCTCAGTTTTTGAGGTGCAGATACAGGGTATTACCATGACCCTGGTGAGTGAGCTAGTCGTGTAACTGTACACGTGGAGCTTGAAGTCGCACAAAGATAAGCACATAAATCTGCACATGAAATTAGCTGGACTTTTTCCAGCATCTTGATCTCTCAGAAATGTTGGCATATTTAGGCCAGCAGTGCACAGCAACACAAGCTTCTACATGCAGGATAATTCCCAGCTATGCTCTTACCTCAGCGTAAGGGACCAAACCAATCATTTGTTACGGAGTTTTCAAACAATAAGCTTTAATTGCCTTATTAGAAAAATAACCACTGAAATATATATAAATGTGATTACATTAAAGTAATTCCGTAGTCTAACATACTAGAAACCAAAGCCCAGTCATATTTTTAGTGATACAGAGTAGCAAGATTTAGGGTTTAGAAATTCTCCGTAGAGAATACCGAAATATGCAGTTATCTTCTAGGAAACCACAGTAAAGACGAGACAATCTCCATGTTGCAATAAAAACTAAGTAGATCAATTTATTCTGTATACTATACAATGTGTAAGCTTGTAAAGAACAGTTGACATGTTTATTACCTTAACATCTTGACTGGGTGCAAATATGTCCAACAAAATGTATTCCTGTGGCCTTTACACAAACACTGTCCTACTACATCAAGAACAACAAGAGGGAAGCCTTTGGTGCTTCAGATTTGGGGACATACCTGTGTAATTAATCCACTTAACTATCTCAAATAAAATGGTGGTGCTATCTGCTATTATAAGTCTACATGAGTACTACTCTAAACACAGTATCTTTAAAGGCAAGATATGAAAGGGACTGCCAGTCTACAGTGCAGATAGGTTTTCTTTGAAAAAGGCAATTATCAAATGGTAAAACTCATATAATACATTATGTACATAAGTTTGGATAGTAGTTATCTTGCTGGAGTAAGCTGAAAGTAAGCATCGATCTGCAGTCACATCTCATTTACTGTTAAGTGATTATTTGACTTAAGTTTTATACAGCATACAGAATCAAAAAAGCTGTGCCTGCTGCTGAGGTCTGTCAGATGTGAGGGCTCATAATCAGTCATTGACCTAGTTAGGATTACAGTACTTCAAATATACACATGGATAATATATTTATAGCTGAATTTCTAGTAATCTTAAGAACCGCTAGTCGCTCAGTGAATATCGGAAGAGCTTGTGTTGTCCAACCAGCAGGACAAAACGAATTATAGCTAGGTGAGTGGAATGTTAAATTTAAATGGCTATTTTTAAACAAAATCTTCCCAAACATTAAGAAAGCTCACATACGAGCTCCAGAGTAGTGGTACTAGACAAAACACAGCAAGTTGCCTTCAGCTGTTCAAAATTTGTTTCAGGCCCAGTCCTACCATTAAGTTTGAATTTCATTTATGCTTACAAAAATAAAGAGGGCTATTCATTTTAGGACAAACATCTTTAAAAAGCACTTTGCTTCAATACATCCAGTTTTCTTGCTGTTCTCCCAACCTGACTGCTTACTTAAGGAAGTAAGTCCGTTTCTTCAACCTGTTCTGCCAAAATCACATTCATTAAAATACTTGTAGAGGGTACGGAGTAAGGACAGGCTTGACAGAGCTCATGTGATTACTAGAAAAGGGCTATACAGACTCAAAAAGAATCAGGCTCACAATCTGGACGTTCTCGGTAACGACTTCCCTGAACCAAAGCCATCACACCAATATACTCTGCTCACGTTCTGACCAAAATAGGACCAAATTAAGATTATTCTTTCTCTCTTGATCATTTTCATACATTTGCCTTTAGATGAGAGCACTACATAAAATATGGGCCAGTGTTCTTTTCGACTAGCAGTCCTTTATCCTGCAAGACTTTTCTGAATGTCACCAAAGTGCCTCCTTCTAAAAACATGCATTTTAAGCATGTTTCTCTTGTAATACCCACTGTAGTTCTGTTTTTAATATGCTGTTTCAGAATTTCTTCTTTCAATAAAAAGATACTCAAAAAGTTAAAGATTTTCTTATACTCTCAAAGATCCTATATAAAAATTAATATCATTGTGGATCATACTGCACTTTTATTATTCTGATTTCATTGAACAAACATACTTTTAAATTTCTCAAGTTACCCAACTATGTATTTTAGGAATCTAGTACTTATGACTTGCACCATAAAGATGAACTGAAGGTTCATTCCTATTTTTTGATGAAGAAAGTTACCTATTTTTTCCTCAGTAAATCATTATATGAATGCCACTTCCAGTTCCTTTGCTTCCCCAGTAAGGGGCTACTGTATAACAGAGAGAAAAGGAGATCATTTACTACCACTCCAGGAGTCAACAAGCAAACAAAAAGAAACCAACGAGGGGGGGGAAAACCCCCCAAAAAACCCTTCTGCCTACCCAAGTCTAAAATAGCCCAAACTTTAGCAAGCCGAGATTTGGTGTGTCCCACACAGGAATCGCTCTATAACAGCACACTTAGCCATCTTCTATGTCATTAGACAGAGCATTTCAGCTTTGAAAGCTTAGAGTTCCTGAAAAGAAAGGGCACTAGTCTCCAAATATAGGTACCAATTCCAGATTTCCATTTGAACGCCGGACATTGTTATGAAACAAAACCTGTAGCTGCAGAAGCATAAGGCTGAGTCTAGGGTAAATGTTTTTCATTATTTTCAGGTACATAGTTTTTACTTTCAGTAGCAAGATTCTGGGGCTCTTAGTTTCAGGACAAAGCTTTGAAAGACAGAGAATCACTTGTGCTTTGATTGGCACATTACCTGCTTTTTTAAATGTAAAACTAATAGACGTTTGCAAAAGGTTGTGCAAAACTATTGTATTTACAAAAATGGCACAAGAGTGAATTCAACAGTCTATGCACATGCACACTTCATTCACATCTTCAACTAAAGTTTGTCCTAAGCTACAGAACTGAAAAGAATACCAGCTTCAACAGGCAGTTGTCAATAAGCACTAGATTCACAAGAGTTACACCAGAATGGGCAAATATTGCCCAAGTAAAAACTCTATTGTTAAAGCTGAAACAGGTTTAAGGCCATTCAAGTTCAAAAGCAGAAACAAAATTCAATCAGAGCCCTGTCTGTGTTTTTGTACATGCTTCACCATCTAGCAACTTGTGGTCTAAACCTCTATTTTAGACAACAAACTCAAACACAGAAGAAAAACCCAAACACAACTGGAGGTTATATTAAATACAAATATGCTGTAATTAAGATGAAATAACAAAAGCAGAAACATTGGAAGTTGTAAAACTTGCGATGTCACTTGCTGGAACCAGTCCTACACTAGGAAATGGGCAATATGTACATTTTTCAAGTAGATTACATTGCTCTAACCAAACTTGTCCTTGTTATTCAGTGCATTGTTCTCAACTAGTCCAAATACTACACATTTTACTCTTAACAGTACTCCCTTACAATAGCAGCACATGCTATCGCTACCTGCAAAGCTGTCAGTCTCATGACTTAGTGTAAGAAAGAAAAAGGGGGATGTCAGGGTGAGAAATAACTATTAACAAGAAATAACAGGAATGAGAATAATCATGCAGTTCAGCCGTTCTCGTCAGCCAGCCAGCTTGCTAGCAACAAGAGATGGTTTCCGCTGTGGAAGATCCTGTGGAGTAGGAATATGGTCACCAGTGACTTCTGTCTTGTCAGGAGTTGCAGTAGGCAGTTGCTTATTCTTCATCTTTGCTTTAGCCATGTTGTAATCACCAGAATCAAAGTATTTTTGCTAGAAGACAAAACACAGTCATATTTAAAAGCCTGAAATACTTTCAGATGCATACACTCAATTACATGGTTAAATCACTGCTCTAAATTTTAAAGGCAGTAGTAAAATCTTTCGATTTGGCGAGACAGTTCTATGTCAATTAGACCAGCAAAAGATCTGACCAAGACTGTTAAGCACACAGATCAAAACTCTCAGTACCATAGGTTTTACACCAATTATTAAACTCACAGTTTATGGGAATAATATTTTTGCACTGCTTTCCCCAAGAGCTCTGGTCTCCCTCAAGTGAGACTCTGGAGTTTGTACATCATGTTGCAGTGAAAAAGTTCTGCTATGTAGAATAATCAAAAAAGGCATGATCTAAAGGTGGAGAACAGCGCCTGTTTTATCATATCAGAAGATCAAAGTAGTGTGAAACTGCATGTTAACATTGAAACCTCTGATCTGCTTGCATTAAAAATAGTGAAACGATAAAACTCTAAAGTTCCCAAACCAACTATTTAGCACAATCAAACCTACTGTACAGTCCTTCTGAAAAGCACTGTGTGAATTCTTATCCCATCTTCCAAGTTTCTTCCGAATACAAAGGAGAATACTTCAAGTCTGACTTTCTAAAACAGTGTTCCTTAATAATTTGGTAAATGGTTATTAGCAGTACCTTTAACAGTTTCTTTTGTTGCCAGACTTCTTAAAATATTACCTGTGGCTGTTAAGGCCAAATGACTGCTATAATTTATCTGCACTATGGTGAGGCATGAATTTCACTGAAGGTCTGCCTCAAGTCTTGACCTGCTCATTGACACATTTTGAAGTTGGATTTTATTTACACTTTACTATGCAGTAAATAAAGCAAAAAAAGTTAGATTAAAAAGAATTTTAATCGGGAGGAATTTTGTCGGGAGGATGGAACTGGGCTGTTCTCAGTGTCATGTAGTGCTAGGACAAGGGGCAATGGTTGTAAGCTGGAACATAGAAGGTTCCACATCAACCTAAGAAGGAACTTCACAGTGAGGGTGACGGA
>JAOXOE010027222.1:0-19030 GCA_028565055.1 Phoeniculus purpureus
TGCTGTGGCAGGGGGATTGGACTAGATGATCTTTCAGGGTCCCTTCCAATCCCTAATGATTCTATGATTCTATAAATGGAGGATAGATGCCACATGAATGTGGAATTCAGGGAATTAAGGCATAAAATCATATAGCTCCTGAAAAACAAACTTCCTACATTCTTGCTTGTGTTGTCAGGCTAGTGAGTAAGCCTGAAAAAATTACTTTTTCAGCATCTGTTGAAATATGGGCAGTTCTGACTGCCCCAAATACTCTGTTTTGTGCACACACCTGCACAGGTAGGTAGTTGCATGGTGTAGAATTGGTACAGAAGTGTACTTACAGCAGCACCCTTCTCATTGTTTTGAACAGTGATGTTTGATAATGAAATATTGCTGTGCAGTGTTTACAGATAAATAAAGATTTCCTAAGATACTCCTAAGACACTTTTTTCCCTCAGTTATTTTACAGTCCCTCAAAAGTAGTTTTGGGAGGGACAAACTGAATGCTACCACGTAAGGAACTATAGCAAACCGTTTGTGAGGGGAGGATGTATGCTGTCAGTTCCCAGCCGTTCTGGGAATCCTGTTGTGCTGAAGTCAATATAAAAAGCAGGACTGGCCGGGGAATATTTCATGTCATTTAGCTGCATGTTATCAACGTTACTGCATCCAGAGGCAGCTGCCATGTCTTAAGCAGGAAATATTTTTGAAAGAAGCAAGGATGCTCCATAAACAAGTGATCTTCTCCTGTCCAATGAACAGTGTGGTAAGAGTTCTAATATGCAGAAACTCTCAAATTATTTGTGATGGTTTTTTTTTTAAATGTAGTTTTAACAAGCAAGGTCATCACTGTATTTCTTTTCCCAAAATGTCATTTGTGGATGTGGGACTGTGAAATTTTCTCCTGCTCTATGATCTCGGTTACTTATTTCGTATATGTTAAAAGTGGCTTGGCATTCTGAAGAAAGTGCCAGGGCTTTGTGGGTTGGTGGGTTATGGTTGGTTGCAGCAAATAAGTCTCAAGGGTGGCAGGCACATCTAGCCACAGTCAAGAGAGGAAATAGCCTTAGCCACTGAAAATCACCTTCCTCTCCAACAGACAGCTGCTCAGTTTCCTCAAGTATGTTTATTTTGCTCCTGTGTGAGACTCCACAAACACTGCAGTGCTCATAATACCAAAGCTACCTTTCTGCAAGGCTGTCTGGGTTTGTGTCAGTTTGCTTTCTGATCATTCAGCCAAGCTGCTTTGGCTTTCCTGTGAGTGACTTACCTTCGGAGAAACTGTTCATACTTGTATAATTCAAGACCTGGTAAGTACTTGGTGCGTTGTAGAAGTGATTACGCTCTTTCTGCCAGAAACAAAAAGTGCTTTTGCCAGTTGGCTGACGACATGCATCAGCAGCTTGCCCCTTCAGCCAAACCCAAGTGTTCAGTCGCAACTGACTAAAACTTAGAACCTGAGGAATTATCTTGAGGACTGAGTCAAATGAGTAAACCCAGGTAAATCTTGGCTCTGTCCATTTCTTTGGCATTGAGCCTATGGACATTCTTTCTCCAGACATACTTCAAAACCATGGAGGCCTAATGAGACATTGATCTCCTGTGAGTTAGCTGGCTGTCTGCCTGGACATTAACTCCATGGATCCAACAATCCCAAAAGCTCAAAGACTGCAGGAGCCACTTGGGTTTTTAGAGGCTGTTAGACTATCTCCCTTGCGTGATACAGTAACACAGAATAAATTGTGATTCTTTTCCTTCTTGCTATGGAAACTCAGCCAAACCAACACTCTTGAGTCTTGATTTGCCATTTATTTTGCTCATAATAAGCATATTACCTACCCACAGTTTATCAGTCCTGTAAGAATTTTTAACTAACATATATACAGCTTTCGGAGATATAAAATGTTTTCTGAATGCCCCGTCTAAAGATGTATGTTATCTAAACAGTACAGTCATTGCTGCAACCATCTGAATTGCTGATTATGAGCTGTATTTGGGCCATTTTGATTTCTTAACTATTATGTGGATTTCAGACACATAAATTATTTACTGTGCTTCTGTATGTTGTGAATATGATGTATATATTTACATCATTTTCCACATGACCTTCTTAGAAAATAAGGGCACATGCCAAAAATTGATAGAAATGTTCTGTAGTTTTTGTTCTCTTGTATTAGTTTAGTCTTTTTTAGTCTTTTCTTTCTAAACACAGCTCGTTCTGTTAGAACTGATTAAAATCTGAGCGTTCCTTTGTGCTTGGCTGAACTGGTTGTGCCAAAGGGACTTGAGAGTTCTTAAACCTGTGGCAAGAAGAAACAGACTGGGTTTTGAAGTGCATGCTCTTGCGTGCTAGGGATGCTGCTGCAGTCTGAGGATCATGTCTATCTGATCAGCATTCTGCTGGCCTAGTCAAGCTGTGAGGAGTTCACT
This sequence comes from Phoeniculus purpureus, assembly GCA_028565055.1. Lineage (NCBI taxonomy): Eukaryota > Metazoa > Chordata > Aves > Bucerotiformes > Phoeniculidae > Phoeniculus > Phoeniculus purpureus. The sequence continues at coordinate 2,413 of JAOXOE010027222.1, forward strand.
GGTCTGGGACAACTGGGAACCTAATGACCCAGACCACGGTACACTGCAAAGAGTTCGCCAGTCTGGGATGGACAGGGAGTCTGGTGTCTGCAGCCCATGCTGTACAACTCATGAGGAGGCCTCTGAGTCTCCAGGAGGGAGAGGTGGTTGTGTCCCCTTCTAATTGAAGTATGCGTCTTTTTCCCTAGAGCTCTGGTCTAATGCCTAAGATTGATGCAGTAGCTGTCTCCCATTTTCCTCAGGATGTGTGCAATGGCATTGTGGCACAGTTTATGTTTGTTTATTTTACTTACTTGGTCTTTTTTTTCCTTTCCTCTTCTTGGTTGTGGGTTCAGTAAATTCCTTCTTTCTAGCAAGATTGCTTCAATGCCTGTTGAATTGTCCTTGAAAGCTGGATGGTGTGCTTAGACTGCAGGCACCAACCTAGGGACAGATCAAGGCCCTCTTTTCAAACCCAGCACACAATAAATACACAAGTGTTATACAAGTTTTTCAGTTTTCTGTAGTAATTTTACCTGAAAATACAGTTTATGGGGAGTTGAGCAAGTATGATTAGACCAACATACATTTTTGTGAACACAGAAATTCAGTCAAAATAATCTTGCATGAAACTAGGGCTGGATTACTACTGTCTGTATAAATTCCATTATGATGGTTAGTGAGGCAAAGAGACTCAGAAACTCTGTAGATGATTTTCTTTTTTGTGCCTCACTGTCCTATTCCTGACTTCATGCTAAGTTTTTCTTGCTCAGCAGAAAGTCTTTGGGACAGACCTGCTACACCCACCAAGACATGTAGTTTGATATCCAGAAGTGTTCTTAGTCTCTGACTTTCACTAGTTTGTAGTAGTTTGCCCATGGTTAGCTTTTGGCTTTTACTAGTCGGTCATTTCCCAAAGAGCTCCTGGGCATGGTTTGGAAGACAAAATATATTGATAGGCAGTTTGGTTGCACTCATCCTACTTTGGAGGCTGAGACTTTGCTAACGTAGATGCAGTTGTTCTGTATCAATTGGCTTCAGGAGTGTTCTTGCATACACTTGATTTAGCAATATAGATGTAGCCTAGATATCTGAATCAGACATAATTCTGATCCCCTACTTCCCAGCAATATGTACTTTGTTAAGTGCAGTGCTGCAATGTGAGTGCACCCCACACTGGGAGATACGAACCTGTCTTCTGCCAAAAGGATGTGCAGTAGCTGTAGCACCTAACTGCAGAGGCTAGACAGCTGTGATGGAGCAAAAGATCAGGAATTCTGACCCTTGCAGCCAACTTTGTTGTTTCTTACCTGATTTTTGACCATATTTTCTTGCATTCCTGGCTGAAAAAGGCTCCTGCTCCAAGTGTGGTTACAGCTGAGGCACTTGGTGGCATTGGTGACCTTCTACTCTAATATGTATGTTACTTGAAATGATGGTCTGTCTTTGGTAAAGCTGTAAGAATTGTGCAGAAGGTAGATGATACCATTTTTACCTCTTAATTCCCTTGACAAAAGAGATATCATTTCTGCCTTGGTTACTTGCCCTCTGAGGGAGCTGAACAGCCAAAGTGCTAAGTAGGTAGAGGATCTTCTTATGTTTCTCACTGTTTGGCTTTAGTTTCTGCCTCAGTGTTTCAGTGTTGTTCACCATGGGAGCACCAATGTTTTTCCTGTAGTTAGGGGAAGAGGAGCAAATTCATTTGGTCTCCTTAGATGGTTAATTTTTAGTCACTGGGATTCCTAAGTAATGCCTAGTTTATTCAAATTTGCTGCTGGCTCTTAGGCTCTCATCATTGCTGGCATGAAATCCAGGCTTTAACGAAGCCAGAGGAGACATTCCAGTTCTGATTTAGTTTTATAAGTATAGCCATTTACTGATGTTTGAAATACCCAAGGCTGTTTCACCTGGTCTCTATATTCTGTACAAAAAGGGTGAAGTTTTCCTTTCCTTCCTCTGTCATACCTGCTAAGTGATATAGATACGATAGTGCAACTCAAATGACTATAAAGAGTTTAAATTAAAGTTTAAATTACTGAATAAAGAGCCTCTTTTGATACAGCAAAGCCAGGATTTTCTCTCTTTTGCTTTGTTTTTTATAATCATAGTTTTTGCCTACAGGTCCTTTGTGTGGCTGACATGATGATTGTGAGCTTAATAAGTGATTAATCATCCTCTTTTTCTTCTCTGCTTGCTTTGGACTCTTCTTGTGCACATATAGCTTTTCTAGATCAGATGCACAGTGACTGCTCCAGTGTTTGGTTGATCCATGCCAAGGAATAGACATAGATCATCAGCCTTCTCTGCCTTTCCTTTTGTAAATCTGACTCATTTGTTTTTCTCCTCTGGATTTTATCATTCCATTAATATCTGCAGTCACTTAGGTACTGGAACAGTATGCAGGCACCTGGCAGGAACCCAGGATAGCAAGCAATTACAACCACGTGCCTTTTTATTTTTCACATAATAAACCATCCCTTATCTGATCTTTCCATGTTAGAATGTTCAAACTCAGTGTCTTTAACAAAATTTCCAGGGCTACCTATGAGTTGAGTTCAAAATCCGTATTACTTGAAAACTCTTGTAGGAGACACATAGTTCCCTTTGAAGTGTGTGCGTTCTGGAATAGCTGAGGTTGTCAGCTGTGAAAAAACATCATCATTACACTCTGTTGCTTTTCTGTTCCTTTGTGAAAGGCAGGGTAACAATCCTTAATATAGAAAAAAATGGCAATCTGTTTTCTGCATGCAAAGTACTACCTAAGAAAACCACAACTATTACGTTTTCTTGTTACATCCTTCCGTAAGACTTCTTTGGAAGTAAGGAGAGCTGCAGAAGGGCTGGGATCAGGCAGCTTGTGCACATACAGCAACCTTGGGTAGCCATCATGTTTTATAAACTCTTAGTTATGTTCTCTTGCCACTTGTGCTGTATCTGATCCATGTTGTTTCAGCAATCACTGCATTGTTTTGAGCTTTTTACTGTTAGATGCTTCCCAGATGCACTGCGATGCAGGTACCTAATTTTCCAGATTTTAGTTTTTCAGTCATGATGTCTTTTGAGATCTATTTTCACACTTACTTAAATACATCAGATGTAAGGTTAGCTGCCGTGTTCCTCTGATGGGTCAGATGCCTTGGGAAACAGGAAATGTCTTGGAAATAAATTGTGAAGTAGCATAATTTAGGATTTTTTAATAGCCAGCAAGATAACTTACTGGTTAGGCATGTGACACAGTTCTCACTTCAACAGACACAAACTAGACTACTGTGAATGAGGGAAAGAGTGTCAGCGTGCATTGTGGTGAATCCTTGTATAAAATAGTGAACGAGCCGTAATGGAAGAACAGGAATCTCACTTTTCTAGTTTTAGGCTGTCTTAAAAAGAGACCTTAGCTGATTGATCTAATGAAAAAAACATGAAGCTGTGAAAGATTTAAGCTCTCTTCCCTAGCTCTGCAAGTATGCCTATCCAAACTCCATTATTGCACGTTAGAACTAACCTGTCTAGATATATAGGGGAAGTACTGAGAATAATGGAGCGCTTCTTATTTCATTCACTGATGTGTGTTACTTTTCTCACACTTTATGCCTCCACACTGATGTGGTTTGCAAAATGTAAGAACTGGCAAGCACTATCAGTGCTTCCTGGCTACAAGAGTGGTCTTCTGTTTTATCACGTAGTGTATATGAGCCACGGAATGTATATTGCTGAGATGAAGTTCTTTGCCACAGCATTGCAAGATTTTTCCACTCGTTTGCATGAAAGTGCTGAAGTACTGCTAATGCCATGACGTATATTTGTTCCCCAAACATCTCGGGTTTTTTGTACTATGCAAATTCACATGGATCTCAAGCCATGTTGGGGTTTTTCCAGTCGGTGGGAACTTTTTCCTGGGATGAAATAGGCTACAGTTGTAGGAACATCTTTTCAGATGAAGATGTCTAATTTTTCTTGAAACTACCACCACAACGTTCTGCCTTGGGAAAACTTTGTAAAAGACATCACAGTTTCCTTGCTTTTACAAGTGTAATGTTAAAAGGCTTAGAAATAAACATTTCTATGTAACATCAAAATTTCAGTGCATTTTGCAGTGGTATTCAGTCACCTTCTTAGCCCTGACTACGCTGAGGTATTTGCCGTCCTGAATTAATCTGGCAATTCAGAGGTAACGTGTTGTGTATGTGGTGCCAGAGGCAACAATACTCATAGCACATAAGAAATTTACTGCACATTAATATCGAAGAAAAAGATGTGACTTGGTCCCAGTGTGCTAACACTAAAACCTTTCCACAGTCCTGTAATGAAATTGCCCCAGCCCGACTGACCCAGCCCTTCATTGTAAGGTGGAGTTTCTGCCTGAGTCACTATCTCTTCAGATAAAACCTTGGAATCCTCCCCCTCTGGCCAGTTGGACATAATGTCCACTATGCCAGGGCGATTGATAGCCCTGATAAGAGCCCTCTGGGTTAGCAGAGCAGTCCACTTACTCCAGGTGGTATCAGTGGCAAGATGTATAGGCACAGTTTTTCCTTTAAACATCCATCCTAGAACAGGGAGTCGGGGTGCCAGGACGAGCTGTACTTCGGTACCAACCACTTCTGACACAGCTCAACCTCCTTCATACGCAGTTAGGATATCTTTCTCAGTGAGGTTTAATTAGCCTCTGAGCCTCAATATCCCAGGCTCCAAAAGCCAAGAAGACGGCCTCGTGACTCCCTTGGTGCCTTTTGCCAAAGGCTCCAGGTCCAACTATTATCTTCAGCAGAGGTATAAAGCACATTATTAATCTCTGGTCCAATTTGAACAGGCTCCAAAGCCATTGCTTGAGCTATCTTGGGCTTAATCTCTTCAAATGCTGTTTGCTGCTCAGGGCGCCACTCAAAATCCTCTTTTTCCAAGTCACTTCATAAAGAGGCTTCATAATATGACTGTATTCTGTAATGTGCATACGCCAAAACCCCACCACTTCTAAGAAATCTTAAGTCTCTTTCTTGTTAACAGGCCATGCCATGGATGTTAATCTATTAACTACGTCCACAGGAATATGACAGCATCCATCCTGCCACCAAACTCCTAGAGACTGGATTTCTTTAACAGAACCCTTTACCTTGCTTCTTTCATGGCAAAGCCAGCATTAAGCAAGATATTGATCACCTTCTTGCCTTTTTCAAAGACTTCTGCTGAAGAATTACCCCACACTATGATATCTTCGATGTACTGCAGATGCTCAGGGGCTCCACCTTCCTCCAAAGCAGCTTGAGTTAGTCCATGACAAATAGTTGGACTATGCCTCCACCCCTGGGCCAGTAGATTCCAGGTGAATTGAACACCCCTCCAGGTCAAGGCAAAATGCAGCCTATGTTGAGCTGCAAGGAGGATGGAGAAAAATGCATCAGCATCATTGACTGTGGAGTACCATTTTGCTTCTTGAGAATCCAGCTGATACTGCAGCTCTAGCATATCTGTTACAGATGCACTAAGCAGTGGTGTGACTTCATTTAAGCCACAATAATCCACAGTCAACCTCCATTCTCCCCCAGGCTTTCTTTGGCCAAATTGGACTATTGAACGCGGAGTGGATTCAGCTGATGACACCTTGATGATTGAATTCGTTGAATTCATTGATTGAATCAACGAATCAATTGTTGTGTAAGGATCAGGGAGTCTCTATTTGTATGGTATTGCCTGCGGTGTACTACTTAAGAAGCAACTGGGACTTCCTGCTCATTCACTTTCATCAGTCCCACCACAGAAGGATCGTCTGAAAGACCAAGCAATGTAGACAGCTGTTCACATTTCTCAGTCTCTACAGCTGCTATACCAAAAGCCCACCTGTACCCTTTCAGATCTTTGAAATAGCCACCGTGTAGGAAATCTATGCCCCAAATGCTCGGAGCACTAGGGCCAGTCACTGTAAGATATTCCTTCCATTTCTTTCCGGTTAGGCTCACTTTATCTTCCAATATGGTTAGCTTTTCGGAGCCTCTGGTAATGCCCCAAATGGTAACAGATTCCAGTCCTCTGAAGTTTGAAGGTATTAAAGTGCATTCAGCACCGGTATCCACCAAAGCTTTGTGCTTCGCAGCTTCGGAGGTGCCAGGCCATCAGATCCATATGTCCCAATAGATTTGATTGTCCCTTTGCTCCACCTGGCTGGAGGCAGGGCCTCTCTATTGCTCAGTTTCACTTTCTCCCTGCTGAGGAGAAGGATCCCTCTTATGCAAATTAACTTCAGAGTTCCATCTTCTTTGGGATCTCCTCTGAAATGCCTGAGCAATCCGTTTTCTTGCTTTATCTTTAGCAGCTCCCCTCGATGCATCTTGTAAGCTTGTCTGGAGAGCCGAGGTAGGCTTGCTGTTCCATCTGTTCCCCGAAATCTCTCAAGAGTTGACAGTGGATATCTCAAGAGTTGTCTTGACAGACTTGAGCTTGGACCGTACTTTCTGGAGATGGTCTCCTTGAGGCAGCCATAGCTTCAGTTCTTTCTGCGGAACTGGTGCTACTTTGCCCCATTTTTTTAAACATTTCCTTTGTAGTCTCCAGGAATTCATTAAGTCTCTTATCCAGTTTCTCCTCCCAACTAGTTGGGCTATTCACTCAACCTAGTCAGATACTCACAGCTGCGATCCAAGGTGGTGAAGTAGTCACATCCTCAAATCTCTGCAATTTACCCATACAATCGGCAACAGTCGGAGGGCCAACATCTTCCCTTATGGTGGCCCATGCTGCTATCATTTGAGAGTGTTTGGCAGGAGCGGTCCATGCAAGTCTCTTTAATGTTGGTCTCCAACAGGGCAAGTCATTAGAGTTTTCATCATCATCATTGGATGGATGTCGGTTGTGGAGCACTTCCCAACAAGCCAATTCTCTCAGACATTCAATACCCTCCATTATGGTGGTTCACAGACAAGGACACTCCCCTTCACTTCTGCACTCAGGGACCTCCCTGTGAAAAGTAAACATCCCCGCAGCCCAAACGAGTTAACTCCTCGTATGCTGGAAGAGAGTTTGATGCAGGAATACCATGAGCCAACATGATTTCACCAAATCCATAACAGATGCTGTGGTTACTGCTTTTTATCAAGCTGTTGAATAGTTATGAAGATAAAATTACAACATATGTTATCAATTAACAAAACATAAATTCACTGAAGTAATTTCACATTCAGAAATTGCAGAAGAACAGTTTCCTGGAGCATAATCATAAATATTCCTTTCAGAAGCAGAAGGAATTCATGTGCACACAAACTATACTGTAGTTATGCTTCTGCTGAGTACTTTGCTTTTGCCCTTGTGAAGGGGTGATTGCCTGTGAGGTTAGTGTGTGCCAGGAGTACCTGAGTTCTGCGTCTCACCCATCTGAGTAGTCGTAAGTAATTTCCCATTCTCTAAGGGAGAGAAGAAGCTCTTTTCTGCATACTAATGTACATGCAAATAAGCATTTATTTAATGTCTTTAGACTGCCTATAGATAGAAATCATTACATAAGAGACAATTCCAATTCACATGTACATATATTTATTTGTTAAGGGTGTTTCAGATATAGCCTGAAAATACAACTACAACTTTTATTTCAAGATTGAGCCTTTATAATTTGCTCGAATAAGAAAAGAAGAAAAGAATAAAGAATAATTGTGCTGAGCTAATGTTTGAAATATAAAAGGACTACCCAGACCTATGAGATAGCCTGTTCATGGAAAACAGCCTGTGAGAAACAGCCAGTATAGAAAATATGCTTTAGGTGGCAGAAGATGATGTTGCTGGAAAACACAGTAGATTTCAAAGAAGACAGGCCAGATATGCTGAGAAAGCCTACAGTATACAAATACTCAAATGAGATAGGAAAGAATGTTAAACAGGTTATTATTAGCATCATACAATATTGTTTCATCATACAATAAGCTTCATTAGGTGTGTATTGGAACAGTTGCTAGGTCATCATCCTGCTTTAAAAACATCTATCAGTGCATGTGCTCTTGGCATAGTTCAAGCACCCTCTTATGTTTTGGCAAAAGAATAGCAATAATTGTTTCTAAAGTAAAAGACTCATGCATTGATCACAGCTAAAATCTCACCAATGAAGATGCTTGCAGTATTCATTTTACTCATAGCACAGACCCTATGTGCACTTATATCCTGCTTAGGAGAACTTAGGGGTATTTAAAAAATGTAACTGCCTGTATTGATAATGCAATAATCTTCTCTTCAATAATTTACATTCAGATTTATCAAACACTGTAATCAAAATTGAAGTTACTAATCAAATTACATCTCTAGCTGTTCATGGTTTTAAAACAGAGCATTTTAAAATAAACATTTTATTTATGTGCATGAATAATTGACTTTCTATATTCAATTTTTCATCACTTAGTTGAACATCTCCATGAAAGATGGTCTAAGACAAGCCAAATAAATTAGAGAAAGCTCAGGAGATTGGTTTTTGCATCTGATGTCTTTTTTTCTCTATTCATTGATACTGAGCCTCCACTCCAAGCCTGGCAGAAACAAGTGGACAGAAAAACCTACTGAGACACAGCATTGTGCAGACACCAAATGTGAAGTCCTGCATTAGAAGCCCTGGTCCTTTGGGCTAGGTTAACTGTTACTTTATAAGGGTCTCTGCAGACAAAATTAGATTAGCTGCAACACCAACACACTATTGCTTCTAGTTTCATTTCTAGTGTATTCAGGGCTGGTTTTGTACATGTCCTTTTCTACTGTATTACACTTTCCAGGAATTACCTCACTTTTGGGGGCTGTGATTTTAGGGTTTGGGTTTTTTTCATGCTAAATTATTATTTGGAACCCTTGGTTCTGATCATAAATCAAAGCTGTTCCTGAGCAGCACAAAAATTTAAGTAATATTTTTGTCTGCATAAGAATGAGACTCTAGCACTTAACTTCAGTAGCACTGCTGCAAGTTAACCGTAGAGTCATAAAATAGTTTCAGTTGGAAGGGGCCTTAAAGATCTCTAGTTTCAACTCTCCTGTCATGGGCAGGGATACCTTTCACTAGACCAGGTTTCTCCAAGCCCCGTTTGACCTGGCCTTGAACACGTCTAGTGATGGAGCAACTTCCTTGGTCAACTTGTTCCATTGGCTTGTGTCTCTCACAGTGAAGAACTTTCTCCTCATATCTAACCTAAATCTATCCTCTTTCAGTTTAAACCATAGTCCCTGTAAAATGAGGAACGGCTGAGTGAAATTTTTGATTCTGTTTTTAAGAGATGCTCAACATGTCCTGGTACACAGCAAGTGCCCTCATGTAGAGGTTGACATAGAAGTTGAGACGATTTAGTTCCGAGTCTCCTAGGAGACAAGAAGTTTGCAATAAGCTGCCACTGGTATAGCACTGAAAAGGCCACAAGTTGCTGTTCTTCTAGCTTGCTCAGCAAATACTAAATAGTTCTCATGATCCTTTTCTGGCAGTCTTAGACTGTGTCTTTTAAAAATAAATGCAGAAGAAAGTCTACTTTTGTTACATTTCTGTGTAAAGTCAATGTAATTACTCGTGTGCGTTAACAGTGGAATGCTTTTGGTGCCTTTCTACCCACAGTGCTCTACCCTATCAGGTATAATCACCATTGTCACAGCAGATCTCTGCTTGGAAAAATAGGATTCAATGGTATATTTATATAACATATTTTAGCTAGAACTCTTCACGATTTTCTGTAAGCACTCATTAACTGCATGATTACTAATGTTCTCTTCAATTTTAGCTCACTGTAAAGCTCAAAAAAAAAGTCAGTGTATAGGAAACGGAGAAGGAGACATTGAAAGAGAAGCAGAGAAGTCAAATAAGCAATTTTAAACCTAAATTTGAAACATAATACGTAGGTAGGAAACTATATGATACCCTGCCAGTTCTCTGCCCCAAATCTAACAGCTCTTTCTTAGTATTGTGCGTGAGAGATGTAAAATGACGTCGCTCAGATTCACATATTAAGGTTACAGTTTATCCCAGAAGGCACAAGTTCGTATTTTGAACAGCTACGCTGTTAGAACTAATGAGTTGTAATTGTAAGCAGAGATGTAATCAGGATGCCAGGGCTATAGATATTTTAATTCTTTTTCTCTTCACATATGCCTTCGCAGAGAAACAGGGGAATGTTTTCTGTCAAACAGACATTATCTCTGATTGCTTGATTACTAGATCCTTGTAAGTAGTATGTCTAGTTGCACATAAAATAAGGAATTATATCAACTGCGGCACGCTGAACTATCATTCCCGTTCTTTGTGTTTGTTGTCTGTCCTATTGCTGTGAGACATAAAGGAATGCTGTGTACATCACAAAGAAAATCACACCTTTGTCCCGAGTTCTGATGTTGTTTCTTGATCAGAGAACAAAATCTGTATCAATTCAAAAGTGATCATTTGTGGTCAGCATTTGTGCTCTATATTTGTGGTGCTGAGATAACACTAATGCTTACTCGCATCTTGATTAGAAAAGGAATCTAAAGATCTGTTCAATTATCAGCCTTCTTTGTTCCTTAACAATCCATTCAATAAGTAAAAATTATTTTAAGAAATACAATAAACATATTTTTTAACTTTTCCTTTAACAGTTCAGAGGGCTTCTTCGTACTCAGACATCCCCTGCGACAATGAATGCGACTGTATTAACATTTGTGATGTTAATTGTATTGATTGAGTACACCCCCTCTGTGGTGCATCCCAAGAGGACAAAAGTAACTCTCATATCATAATATGAAATGCAATTATGCTTTGCATTCTTTTCCTCAGTTATTACCAGTGATAACAACATATGCTTTCATCTTTTCACCCAAATATTCTTGAGCTAACCTCACCTTCTGAGTGCAGTTTTCAAATACACTGATATAGATTGAAAATAAATGGAAAACACAGGGAAATTTAACAGAGACCAAATAAACTGTCAAATTACACAGACTTTCTAGGTGTGGCTCATTTCAAAATTCATTATTGTTTCTATTTGAAATGCTTATTTAAATGAGAAGAGGGAATAGCATGTTATTTGTGTGTTAAACAACTAATTAAAATGTTTTATTAGGGTGACCCATCATATCCTTGTTATGAGGCAAAAAGACAACATCTTATTAAAAGATCGCTCAGATGTTAGGCATATTGTACTGTCTCTGAAAATATTGATGACATTTACCAAGGACTAAGCTTTCAAAACCCTACAATCTAGTTTAGGTATTTGCATTAGCTTAGGCTTTCAAAAACGTATCATGAGGTAGCGGAACACCTGGAAGATGTAAAGTATTACTCAATACTCAGTAGCTGAGTATTGCTGTTCAGAATGCTGAAATAGTAAAAAATATTGACTACGCTTAAAAACTAATATAAAATATTAAACCTTACTTAATGTCTTTCTATATCACTGGTGCTAACACTGAAAAACTTTTGATTTAGATGAAAAAAAAAGGATTAAAACAAAATCCTTAACCTCTCAAAGTGCCTAAATATATGCTGTGCAGTATATGATTCTATGATTTAATTTAAATTAGTGTCTGAGAAGACATTTAGTGATATAATTTGGGAATAATAGGGAATAATATCCTGAACTAGGGACATGATTCAGACCAATAACCTGAAGATGCTAAGTGGCACTGGTGCAGTTCATTTTAAACTACAACCTGAGTGTCCTTTCCTTCTGTGCGGAGTTCAGAGATAGAATTAATTTTGCAAAATAATTAAAGTAAGAAAGTTACTTCTGGAAATCTCTCTTGACTTGATAACTTTACATTTGAAGAAGAGTGGGGAGTAAGAGGTGCAAGTGCCACTGTACAGTTTATTTTTGTCCTCTGTTTATCATGGTGGCTTTCAATTACCTACTGTTTATTCCATGTGCTACCATTAGTGCCAGAAATGAGGAACTAGTGAGCTAAATTAACCAGCATTCATCTCCATGAGCTTATGAGCCCTCCTAAGCTTTCTGGCACAGCATGTGCCTTCAGTCCACACTTCTGCAGCAGTGACTTTACAGTCTGGAGGTTTTATGGGAGCTCTTATGCATAGAGTGACTGGACAGTCATGTGTTACTGCATTAGCTCAGTGGTGGCCTGACTGAAAGCTTCTGCCTTTCCTGCCTTTGAAGAAGGACATGAACTTTGAATCAGCTTTTAGGCCTTTTATAATTTTTCAAATGTCAAGCACAGACTCAGTGAGAGGGGGAATTTTCGTTATTCCCTAAGGATGTCCATCATGGGTCCCAGATATAAAACCAAACAAATATGCAATAATATTTGCACCACTTAATACGTTAGTTATAGTGAGAGTACAGTGTAGCCCCTCTAGTCTGCTCTTGGCTAGGCATAACTCCTGAGTGATTTGTGAAATGGTGCTCCTGGGGAGTAGGTAGTTCTGGGTTCTTCAGGCAGTATTCGAGGTGGATCTGTACTGAATAGTGTGGTGACATCAAAGAGAGTCTGAACCACGACACTGTGCAAGCCTAAAGTTTTTTATTCGTCAGACGTGCACGGTTTAAAATTACGCCTGTCTGAAATGTACCACTGAAAGGGCTTTCCCAATGCTGTCTCCTGATCCAGTGCGCTTTTAATTACTTCTTCATGAATTTTCATGAGAAAATTAAACTCTAGATTTTGTTGCTATGAGAAATGGGAAAATACGACGTTTTTAACCTAGAGAATCGGGATCTCATCTAACTATATTTAAGATATAATCCCGTACACTTGCTCTAATTCTGTTGCTTACGTTTTCATTATGAAAGCAGAGAGTGAGCCAGAAAAGTGCATTCGTGTCTGTCAGAAAGACTGTGCCACATCAGCTGTAGATTTTGGTGCCTGCCAGTTGCCAGGCAACCCTGGCTGTCTAGTGGGCAGTGCTCTGCAGATCCGTCCACCTGGGCTTTCTCTGCACATGCATTTTTCCATCGTGACTTTAACTGTTCCCCGTTCCAACTCAGTGCTTGTCTCCTTTTGTGTCGGAGCACCATTTATCACCTATTGAAGACCACTCCAGTAATAACAATTACCCTTTCATATCTTTTAGTATCGTCACTCCCTTGAACTGCATGACTTGCTCACGCAGAGCTTGCTCAGTGAAACAGTCGTCTTTTGGGTGGGACTGTTCACTCATAGCAGAACTCACAGCATTTGAGAGATGATGATCACAGCATTACGATGAGCACGAGAGCACCTATTTAAACAACTGTGCCCTCACTTCAGCAAGTGGACAGGATGCAATTATTCAGCTGTACGTTAGTCAGAATGAGGTTAATGTTTCTGCTCTTTGGAGAGAATTTCTTTCCTTTTTGTTAATTTAGAAAATTGGAGTTAAGCTGTTTGACAGCTAGTAAAATGAGAAGTCTGTGACCACTTAGCATTGTGTTTGCAAGTTTTCTTAGTGTATTTGAAACCAATAGATTGTCATCTTCTCAGTACTTGTGAAGAACATGCACATTTTCTTTTGGAGGAGTCTCAAGTCACAAGGGTTTAGTATTAGGCTGTGGTATCTGAAACAGCTTCTCCTTGTGAACAATCATTGCAATAGGCTTGTTTGGTTATTTGGTAATATTTACCATCTCATTTGGACTGAAGTCTCTTGCTCCTATACCTGGTAGTGCTGTCACCAGGACTGCTATTGGCACACTGGAAAGAAATGGTGGCCTTAGATGCTAATGACTAGGAAAGAACTATCCGGCATCATAATAGAAGGCAAAATCGTATGAGAAAACAACATCCTCTCCTCCCCCTCAAGCCTGAAGGTGATTACTACAGACATTGCTGGCAGATCGAAGTAGCAGATGCAAATGTCCTGCACACTTCATTGGCTGGAATTTGGTGAAGGTCGGTGTCATGATACTGTTCTCATTCTCGCAGTATCCAGTGTCACAGTTATAGATGGTGCAGTCAAACTTGTTCACTCTGTTAAAAGCTGTCTTTACACTGCTGTAAACCTGCCCATGCTGGTTAGTGTCAGGTCTTGATGCTCTTCAGCAGCCTGTTGAGCAGCACAGAGCTTATGAGGAAGGCAGTACATTCTGCATTAATCACAGCTCACACTTTAAAAGGGAAACAACTGACTCACAAATGCCTGTTAAAGCATTTTACAGCTTTTGTAAGTGTGCAAAGAGCTCTTCAAACCAATCTTTTTTAGAGTAATTAGGAGGAGGGACTTATTTTTGACAGTATGTAGATAACCCACTTGTTTGGAAAAATCAAGTTTTTTGTCTGAATGCAATTTACTTTATCCTATGGTATGTTAGTGACCTGTTGACGCAGACATGGAAGTTTGGGGGTCGTGCAATTTTATACTTGGGCTCCAGCAAGTGTGAAAGGTCACAGATCTGGTAAATGGCAGCTTTTCTTTCCTATTTTATCTTTTCTGGTTAATGATACAACAATAGACATTATGTCTTCACCTGGCAGCCACCCACACACAGAGCCTCCTACACATCTTCAGAATCCAAAGCTGAGATTTTAGTTCTATGTTCTGAGAGTTATAGAGTTTGGAGAAATCTCTTCCCATTGGTGAGAAGATGCTTTTGAACCCTTTTTTTTTTCCATCCAACAAACAATCTTGATAGAAATCTTAGTACTATATTAATAGTTCCACTCGGTAATAATTTTGTCTGCTTGTGATACAGAAGAAGCTTGCTTGTATGCCTAACACTGAAACACAAGAAAAATTAGTAACATAATGGAAAATTAGTTCTGGGTGGCTGACAGCGAGAATACACTTCAAGCTGCAAGTAATGCAATTCTGAAAGAACACACTGAAGTTAAAATTTGGCCTCTATCCAGCACTTTCACTTGACTAGGTTCAAACTGAAGGGCTAAACGTGTGACACTGGCAGATTTGAAGGTGGGGTAAGTGATAAATAAGAGAGAGAAAAATCAAAGTCAAGTCACAAAATCACAGAATCAGAATATTAGAGATTGGAAGGGACATCAAAAGATCATCTAGTCCAATCCTCCTGCCAGCACAGGACCACCTAGACCAAGTCACACAGGAACAGATGTTTAATGAAGTAAAAGAAAGTGAGGGTCAATACAGTTCCGCTTGCTTTACATAGGAACCTCAAAATTTAAGTCAACATTCCCTTACTGATAGTGCATCAATAGTAATTCTCACTTCAGTAGGGCAAAACAGTTTCTTAGATGCAGGCTTGGGTGGCCAGAATATGCTTATTTGCATTTACCTCTGAGACGAGACATTTTGCCTTTGTAAATGCAGAGTTCACTGGAGTTGGAACCTTATGTTTAGCTCTAAGAAGCTTGTAGGAAGACATGGCACATTTTGAGAAGAAAAAGTAAGTCAATCAGAGCAATAGATTTTTTGAGTTTTAGACATCTGAAATTAGTTTTAGTTCTAATAATATCAATGGGTGTGTTGCCATCCTCTTCAGTGCAAACGCCATGTGGTTCTCCATGAGGAGCTAGTTGGGAAGATGTTGTAAGCAGTCTGATAGCTAGAATTACCACTAATGGCTGATTCTCAGTTGGGCAGGGAAAGATAAAGTGTGGGATAAATGGTGAGAAAAAAAATACAGTAAAAAAAGAAGTGCCTATAAATTGACTACAACAGGACCTTCACAGATGTTGGAGATTACCTGTGACACATTAGCTGCTAAGAGAGGTGTAAAGTTCAGACATTTCAGCTACATTTAAAAAAAATTCCTGTTGGCTGTGTGTGACTGACCCTCTGTAGCATCACCCGCTCTGTCAACAGAAGCTTGAAAGGGACCTTGAAAGATCATCTAGTCCAGTCCCCCCACCACAGCAGGAGCACCTAGACCAAGTCACACAGGAATATATCCAGGTGGGTTTTAAATGTCTCCAGAGAAGGGGACTCCACAACCTCCCTGGGCAGACCATTTCAAGGCTCTGTCACTATCACTGGGAAGAAGTTCCTTCTCATATTTATATGGAATCTCCTATGTTTCAGTTTACAGCCATTGTCCCTCATCCTTTCACTAGATGACACTTAGAGGAGCCTGGCTCCATCCTCTTGACACCCACGCCTCACATATTTATAGACATAAATTAGGTCACCCCTCAGTCTCCTCCAAGCTAAAGAGACCCAGCTCCCTCAGCCTTTCCTCATAAGGGAGGTGTTCTACACCCTTCATCATCTTATTGGCTCTTCGCTGGACTATCTCCAGCAGTTCTGTGTCCTTCTTGAACTGAGGAGCCCAGAACTGGACACAGTGTTCCAGATGCAGTCTCACCAGGGCAGAGAAGATTGGGCGGAGAACCTCTATTGATCTGCTAACCACTCCACTTCTGATCTACCCCAGGATGTTCCTTTCTTCTACGCTGCTCTCCAACAGGTCAGTCCCCGACCTACACTGTTACCTGGGGTTGTTCTTGCCCAGACACCAGACTCTACACTTACCCTTGTTATAGTTCATTAGATTTATCCATGCCCAGCTCTCCAGCCTGTCCAGGTCACACTGAATGGCAACACAGCTTGTTGGGTTGTCAGCCACTCGTCTCAGCTTTGTGTCATCCACAAACTTGCTGACAGTGCACTCTATTCCCTCATCCAAGTCATTAAGGAATAGATTGAATGGTACTGGTCCCAGTACCTACCCATGGGGGACTCCACTAAGTACAGGCCTCCAACCAGACTCTGTCCCATTGACCACTACTCTCTGCCTTCTGTTCTGCAGCCAGTTCACGATACACT
>JAOXOE010027223.1:0-19026 GCA_028565055.1 Phoeniculus purpureus
CTTGTCCTATCACTAGATGACACTGAGCAGAGCCTGGCTCCATCCTCCTGACACCCACCCTTTACATATTTATAGACATTAATTAAGTCATCCTTTAGTCTCCTTTTCTCTAACCTAGAGACCCAGCTCCCTCAGCCTTTCCTCAGGGAGATGTTCCACTCCATCGTCTTTGTCGCTCTGCGCTGGACACTCTGCAGCAGATCTGTGTCCTTCTGGAACGGAAAGGTCCAGAACTGGACACAATATTCCAGATGCGACTTCAGAAGAATAGATACTGGTGTGCCATTTATCTACCTGGTTCTTAGCTGCGATGTCTCCTGACCAGGAAGTAGAAAAAGGCTTTTTGGTATCTGTTCCTTCTGCATGCACATGCAAGCAGGCTTTGGTGTGTTATCCAGACAGAGCTGGGAGAAGATTCAGATTGAACACAGCAGTCTGTCAGCAGGTCCCCACATTCAAACCCAAAGGTGGATATGCAGTCAAAGTCTCTGTGTGCAGAAATACAAAGGAGCTGCAGGATACAAAGGAGCCGAGTCCAACACACCAGTTATCTTTTGGAGGTGCAGCCTAGCAAAAAGCTTTGCTTAGTAACAGGCTGTTGCCCTGTAAAGGATCATGATGTCACGACTTGTTCATTCACTTTGAATCACTGAATATGCATAAGTCAAATTGGGTGCACTGAGCAGAGAGCTGGGCTGATTCTTTCATACTTCTCTGACTCTAAAATTACCGTGATAGCCAGATGGAAAACGGAGTTAAGACAAAAAGAAACCAGTGAGAGGAGTATCTTGTCTGAGACATTAAGTTCATTTCACTTAGATCTCTCTGAAAAAGATGAAAGCAGATGTTAAACACACACACAAAATATCATCTTCTATACCAAGCGTGAGGCATCTTCCAAGCACAGCACATTAACCACACAGAGGTTAGGAGCTGGTAAAAGGTTTTTGCATCATCGGGTTTATAAGACGTCGGAAAAAACCAGCCCACTGTGTGAAACAGATGCTTTCGCAGAGTTTGGTCAGTGATACTTTCTATTTGTGCTGAACAGCCTCAGAACCAAAAGGTCTTGTGTGGAGGAAAAGAGCACAGGTGGCGAGCAAAGGCACCCTTTTGGAGCTCAGGCTCACACGTGTCTGAAATCGATAAAGTACACAGTTTCTTCAGACAGTTGCTTCCAGTGGTGAAGACAAATGTTCCTCAGAACAACATCCACTGAGCTGTGACTGGAACCCTACAAAATGTTTTGCTCATAAACTGAATCTTCATGCATGAAAAATAAAAACCTTCAGGGACCAGCGCTGTTTGATGGTTATTTTAAAAAGCTGGAGATTTGGAAACCAAATTTTGTCTGCATCTTCTCCTCAATCAAGTGTTGCTCTGTACGTGCGTCAGGCTCTTAAGCAGTTTTCGTTTTGTTTTTTAGCCCAATGTCCCATGAGTAGTTACCATATGTAAAAACCAGTTTGCACCAGCAGGATAAAAGCAGAGAAGCAACAAGGTGCTAAATACGAAACTCCTGTAGAGCTTCAATATTACACAGAAACCAAGCAGCAGTTTTCACAAAAGCTGACAAACCTGAGGTGAAGCCACGTTATGTATTGGAGGGGAGGCGTTCTTGTCTACTCTTTTACCTTTTTTTTTTCCCCCTTTTTCTTTTTTCCCCATTTTTTCATTTTTCCCTCTTTTTTATTTTTCATTTTTTTCTCTTCTTTTTTCTTTCTTCTTTCCTCTTTTTTTCTTCTCCTTTTCCTCTTTTTTCCTTCTTTTTCCCCGTTTTTTGTCTTTTTTTTTTTTAACTCTACACAGGCTTTCAGGAAATCCTTTTCTCATTCAATCTAGGGATTATTTTATTTCATTTTAAAAAGTAATCCATAAAAATTGCATTCACATCTAAAAGCAGCCCTGGATTTTCCATAACTGTAGTAGTGGTTAGAGTGAAATCAAATAGTGACTTGTCTTGCTTATATCGTTCCTGCAGCATGAAGAAGGAAAATGAAAATGAGTACTGAAGACAAAAATAAATTTTACTACTCTTTCTGTAAATTAATTTACACATTTTTTTTCAGTGATCTCCGCGTAATATGTAGCACTACTTTCTGCACAGCTTTCAGATTTCTGTAGGAGTTCCTGATTTTGAAGGAATTCTCTTATTTCCAGTACATAATTTCAGCTGGTTTATTCCAGCATGTGGCTTTTTTACACATTTAGGTAGGTACCATCCTTCCAGTTCCACATCATTTTTATACAATCCTCTGGGGGCTGCTCAGATCTCTCCTTTGAAACTGAACTATCAAGAACTCAAAGTTTCACCACAGGCTTCAAGATACTGGCAGGAAGGTACATATTGGGACACAGAGTTGAGACCTGCTTGACATACTGAAACCCCAGCCATTTCAGTTTTGATTTGCTCTCGGGACTATGGTACCAAGTCTACTCCAGAGCCTCACTCTTCTGTGTCTATAAAAAAATCTGTTCAATGTTTAGCTTATTTCCTTCTCAAGCATTATACATCTATTCTCTTTTCCATTGGCATTGCTCTTTAGCTTAAGTAGCTTGTCTTATATCCTGAGGTTTACCCTCTCAAAATATTTATTCACTGCAGTCATATTCTGCCACCTTTCATTTTACCAGGCTAAAAACACCCAGCTGCTTTCATCTCCACTGGTTCAACAGGTTCTCCATTCTCCAGACTGTCCTTTCTGCTTTCTCCCATAAGGTTTTTGTTCTCATAGTCTTTTGTTCCCATAATCACTCCTGGTATGGAGTTGGAATAGTGTATTGAAAAGTGACATTTGCTCTTCCCTCAGTATCACCCGCATCTTAAACTATCCACATTAAACTGATAATAATAATTGGTGAAAGATTGATGCACCCAAGATTACTATGCTCATCTCTATCACTCCTGATTCTAGAAGCAAAAATTCTTACTATCCTTCTTGGAGCAAATAGCCTGGCAATTCACTCTGTTAAATTAATTTTATTTCAATTCTTCCTTTCCTACAGATCATACAGTCGTTCCTGTATGATATTCTCTCCTCTCCCTGCAATGATAGTGCCTTCCATAATAAGTTAAACTATCACATTTCATCTCAAATTTACAGCCTTCGTTTACAAAACTTTCTGTCATTCTCCTATTTGTGGCGTACTCAGGTTTTACTGTGATATCTTCAGCAGCACTGAGCTGTGGAAACACTTCAGCTAGTGGAAAGAAATTAGTTTTTTAAAGGCAAATGGTGATTTGTACATGTTGAAAAAACTGCTGCTTGAGCATATGGAGTTCTTGTTTAGACATACAAATACGTTTAATCTAGACTTTACCGTAAGTTGTCTTAAATCAAGAGACTCTTAACCTACAGTTTCCTCAAGAGAAGCTGGGAAAGAAAAAACCAACCAAACAATTATCTCTTTTTTGTCTCTTTTAAAAGAAACAAATATTTTCTCTTTCTCGTCCACACACATACACACACACACACACACACACACAACCACCCTCTTAGCTATTCATTACTTCTTTAAAAGAGAACTAAAGTTAAGCTATCCTTTGAGGATAACAAAATGCAAAATTAACTCTGGACTGAATGAAGTGCATATGGCCATGGAGAATTATTTGTGAGCTATTCCCAGTGAAATGTGCATATCTAATTCGATTCCAATACTGTTTCTTGAAGAAATAAAGTCTTTAGTGGCATGTCTCTCTTGCAATTTTTCACTAAAACTTAAGCACCAAACAGCATCAAATATTTTACACTGAACTCTCCATTTCCTTCCCTTCTCTTCTGTTCCTCCCTCACACATACAAAAAGGACACACTTGTAATATTCAAAAGGACAATATTCACTTTGAGGAAGTCTTTGCAGAGCAGTCTCAATGGTTGTGCTTTGTCTTCCAGTTCACTACGACTACGCCTTTCTGGACAGCTGTGCTTATATTTCCAAGCCCCCTGAGACCACAGGGCTGTGATTTATGGCGTGTATTTCAGATTAGTGCTTCTTCACGAGCCTGAAAGCTCGTGTTGGGAGTGTCGATTAACAGTATTTCAAGAAGACCAGACTTTTCTGGTGATTTAATCTCTTTAAATTACAAAATGCCTCTCAGGGTCATGGAGTACCCTAAACACCATCAGTGCTCTTGCACTGGAAGACATCTCTTGTCACGCTCCCTTTTTTAAGCCAAATTGCTAGAATTAGGGTTGTTATCATTGCCTGCGTTGTTTGCAATGTTAAGATTTCCATGAAGAGGGTACAGTTCATTGAACAGGCAACTATTTTCTCTAACATCCCAAGTGACACAAGAGTGGTTTTTGTAAGAAAACAAGTCAATACAAAGCCCGTGTCCCAGTACCACTGTTTGCAAGGTGACTCAGATCTGAGGAAAGTAATGAAATAATCAAAGAACTTCCATTGTGGCATACCCACAGTCATGTAGGTATAGTAGTCCAAGAAAATATCATTGTGCAGAGAAAATACCTTATTGAGAGCGGAAAAAGAAGAATTTTGATTTAATGGTGTTTATCACACATTTGGTCATCTGTTGAAGAGGCTGTAAATTGATTTAGTCAAAGCAAAGCAGGATCCTGAAAAGGAACATCATTAACAGACACATACTGAATCCTTGGTCTACAAAATAGGATCATATCAGGTGGGGAGACATTGAATAAAGTATGACAAGGGCAGTGTAGAGTCTTGCATCTCGGCAAGAACAACTTCAGCTACCAGTATAGATTGGGGACTGACTTGTTGCAGATCAGCATAGGAGAAAGGAACTTGGAGGTTATAGTGGACAGCAGGATGACGATGAGGCACCAATGTGCTCTTGTGGCCAAGAAGGCCAATGGCATCCTGGGTTGGATTAGAAGGGAGGTGGTTAGTAGGTTGAGAGATGCTCCTTCACTGCTCTGCTCTGGTGAGACCACAACTGGAATATTGTGTCCAGTTCTGGGCCCCTCAGTTCAAGAAGGACTCAGTTCAAGAGGAAAATATATGATTCACAATGTCGCTACTTTCTAAGGTCTGTAATGTATGACCTGGGTCTGCATCTCCCTTTTTCCATACCAAGCAACCAGAGTTCAGACGCTAAAGGAACAGGCTTCAGTCAGACTTCTATTCTTTGAGTAATTGCTGAAAATAGAATCAAAGAATCACAGAATCATTAGGGATTGGAAGGGACCTCGAAAGGTCATCTAGTTCAATCCCCCTGACACAGCAGGATCACCTAGACCAAGTCACACAAGAACAAATCCAGGCGGGTCTTAAACGTCTCCAGTGAAGGAGACTCCACAACCCCCCTGGGCACCCTGTTCCAGCACTCTGTCACCCTCACTGTGAAGTGGTTTCTTCTCATATTTATATGGAACATCATATGTTTCAGCTCACACCCATTGCCCCTCATCCTATCACTAGAAGACACTGAGCAGAGCCTGGCTCCATCCTCCTGACACCCACCCTTCACATATTTATAGACATTAATGAGGTTACACCTCAGTCTCCTTTCTTCAAGCTCAAGAGACCCAGCTCCCTCAGTGTTTCCTCATCAGGGAGATGTTCCACTCCATCATCTTTGTGGCTCTACGATGGACTCTCTCCAGCAGTACCGTTCTCTTCTGAAACTTAGGGGCCCAGAACTGGACACAGTAATCTAGATGCGGTCTCACCAGGGCAGAGTAGAGGAGGAGGAGACCCTCTCTTGGATCTGCTAACCACCCCACTTCTGATCCACCCCAGGATGCCATCGGCCTTCTTGGCCACAAGTGCCCATTGCTTGCTCATGGTCATCCTGCTGTCCACTATGACCCTCAGGTCCGTTTCTCCTACGCTGCTCTCCAACAGGTCACTCCCCATCCTGTCCTGGTACCTGAGGTTGTTCTTGCCCAGATGCAAGGCTTTATATACTTGCCCCTGTTATCTCCATCACAGCCAAGGTTGATGCTGTACCATCTCCCCCAACAGTGTCCCTATTCCCATTATTTTATTTGTTGTAATTGCTAACCTACTTCTGTTTTGTATCATCCTGGCTCTATACAATATTCCTGCTACCTACAGCATGCCTCTTGTTACACTGAAGAAATTGTTCCCTAGAAAGACTTTGCATAAGAACCCCCTACACAGTTTTTTACACACCTTGATAAGGTCTATTCACATTTGTGACACCAGAGATTGCTCTTCAGCTAACATCTATTATTGTCACTTTACAAGCCTCTCCCATTCAAGAGCTCCGATCACTCTAAAATGAATTCCCCTGCTACATAAGGAAGTACTATGTTTTTCCCTCCATCTGTGCAAAGAGGGTATCTTCACCATCGCCCTGCTCATCCAATGAGCTCCATTTGAATAGGAGCCTCTGTTAGAGTCAGAAAGGCACAGAAGCCGTGTTTGTTCAGAGGATTACCCATAAAGTACCTACGCCAGGATCAAGGCCAGTGTCTGTTTCAAAAATTTTCCCATGGTGATACATCAAATCAGAGGCAGGATAAGACACAGAACTAGCATCTCCTGACCCCTGCTGCCGGCCTCTAAATGCAGGGACTACCTCTTCTCTTTGGCAGCAGTCCGCCACTTCTGCGAGGCCAGCGTTACATAACAAACTCGCATAATCGAGTTAAATTGTCATTGTGCAAGACTCAGAGAAGGTTTTCATTTGGGGTTCATATTTTAAAAGAATATAAATTATACTTCCCCAAGCTCTCTCCATCTTCTAATAAATAAGTTTGGCAATCGTGGTGGAATTGCTGAAGAGAACCAAAGGACATATTCCTTAAGCTGATTACATTTCTGGGGAAGTATGTGTGCCAGGCAATTGAAGAACTTGAGTGTTCAGTTTATACAGCATGGGCTCATCTCTATCATCTTTTCCAAAGACACCTACAATCTATAGTTTACCATAGGTTACCTGACTGATTCCATTTATTTTTGAAAACAAAAAAAGTGCCACCTCTGAACTTTTACACTCCTGTGTGTTTTAGCTGTAAGTCCTAAATGGAGTCTCCCATGAATAATTCAAGCGCCTCAAGCTCTTATTTTAGCATTAAAAGTGTAGTGATATGTGACTAAAGGAAGTCTAGCCAAAATCCTAGGAAGATCTAAGCCAATTCAAAGAAATGAGATTAAAGCTAGATATTTCTCTGACAGCAATTAATGAAGATATTGTTATACTGCTCTGGTACTTTATCTAATACCGAGGGAAAAAAGACCCTATAATTAAGCAGGTAAAGCTGTGAAGAGGACTATAGCAAATTTTGGAATGCTACTTATTTGGACGGTTTCCAATATCAGCAATGGTGAAAGGATATAAAAGGTGATGACTGTATTTGGATTACATAGCAATGATTTTTTTTTCAAGAGCGGTACCAAGAGACAAACAACAGGTTTTTTCCTTATTACATCATTCTCCAGATTGTACCAGTTTAGCAAGTTTAGTCTGAGGAGGAAATGATTCAGATTTCATCACTGCAGCCTAATTCAGCTTTTGTTACTTGTTTGAAATAAGAAGAAAAAGTATTCATGCAATTTCTAACCACATCAATTGAGTTAAAAGGTGACTAATCAAAGGTCTTGAACCTGTTGCTGTTTAGGATTGAAGGAAATTTTGCCTCAGCTCCCCTGGTGGAAGAAATAGTCCCTGTACAATTCGGGTTTCATATAAATTTAACTTACTTGGGCCCTTTTGCTCCAATATCCTTTCTAGCTTAAGAAAGTTAGTAGGATGCTAGGCAACAAATATAACATATCCATCACAAAACAAATTGATACGAGCCTTCCCCAAGTGAGCATTGTGTTCCACCACGGTGAAGAAAAACTCCATCTTGACCTACAGAAACTCATTCACATGTAGGTGCAAAGCAGAAAAGCCACAGAGAAATCTATGTGCAAACATTGCTGCCCACCTTGCCCACATCTCCATACAATGAGAAGTAAGTACTTGCCACTTTACATCAGCTAAGAAACGCCACTACCTCCATCTTTCCCAACACACAATGCAGACCACTAGCACAGTAAAGCAACACGAGAGCTAAAATCAAACCTGAGGAACTTTTCTTCTACTGCTTAGCCATGATGAAACGAGATTTCAAATCCAATTCTTGGTTTTCTCTCTCCTAACTGACCTTGGACCAAGAAAACAATACACCTGGCTTTTGAAACACGTTTGAATGCACAGAACAGAATGCTGGGGGTAGGAAGGGACCTTAAGATCATCTAGTCAACACACCTTGTTAATGCAGGTTCACCTAGAGCAAGTTGTACAGAATTCCATCCAGGCCGGTTTTGAATATCTCCAGACAGTCTATAATATCTCTTGGCAGCCTGTTCTTGTGCTCTGCCACCCTCAAACTAAAGATGTTTTCACTTAGGTTCACGTGGAACTTCGTGTGTTCCAGTTTGTGCCTCTTACCCTATTACTGGGCACCCCTGAGAAGAATCTGGCCCCATCCTCCTGACATCTTCCCTTTAGATATTTATAAGCACTGATAAGATCCCCTTCTCAATCTCCTCCAGGCTACAAAGGCCCAAGTGCCTTAGCCATCCTCATAAGATAGATGCTCCAGACCCTCAGTTGTCTTCATAGCTCTTCATGGGACTCTCACTGGTAGTTCCTTGTCTCTCTTGAACTATGTAGCCCAGAACTGGACATGTGGTCTCACTAGGACAGAGCAGAGTGGGAGGAGATCTTCCCTTGACCGGATGGTCACACTCTTCTTAATGTACCCCAGGATATCATTGATGGTCTTGGTCACAAGGACTCATTGCTGGCTCACAGTTAACTTTATCAAGACTCACAGGTCCTTCTCTACACAGCTGCTTTCCAGTGGGGCAATGCTCAACCTGTACTGATGGTGCATGGGGTTATTCCTCCCTAGGTGTAAGACCCCACGCTTGCCCTTCATGATTTCCCTCTCTGTCGGAATCTCCAGCCCATCTAGGTCTCACTGAGACCTCGCATTAGAGTCTCCTCATGTATCAGCCACTCCTGCCAGATTTGTTATTGTCAGCAAATTTGGTGAGAGTCTCTGTCTTTCACCCAAGACACTGATGAATACATTGTCTAAGACTAGACCCAGTACTGACTACTGGCTACAGGCCTCCAACTAGAAACAGCCACTTAATCACAACTCTCTGAGCTCTGTCATTCTCAGTCCATATCACTGTCCACTCACCTAATCCACGCTTCATAAGCTTCTCTACAAGAAAGCTTTGGGAGTCAGTGATCTTGTGTCGCGTAACATCCCATAACGAAACACTAAGGTTCATTAAAATGTGCTGTGTAAAAAAAAAACACCAAACCAAAAAACATCCACCAAACCAAACACAGGTATCGTCAGAAAACCTCTTCCATAAATGAGATCGTTTTGCAGTTTTAAAGTACTCTGCATAGCAGCAGATAAAATATAGGCTAATCTGACCATGTTGGACCAACTGTGTTGGCTGTTGCAGCTTTCCTAGTACATGCCTTAGCCTCAGTAGGTTTGCAGACAACGCTAAGCTGGGAGGGAGTGTCAATCAATGTGCTGGAGGGCAGCAAGGCTATTCAGAGGCGCCTTGACAGACTGTATCAATGGGCTGAGGATAATTCTCTGCGTTTCAATAGAGCCGAGTGTTGAGTCCTGCATTTTGTCACAACAATCCCATCCAACGCTACAGGCTTGGGGTAGGCTGTCTGGAAAGCAGTCTGTCAGAATACGACCTGGTGGTTCTAATTGACAGGAAGCTGAATATGAGCCAGCAGGGGGCCCAGGTGGCCAAGAAGGCCAATGGCATCCTAGCCTGGATTACAAACTGTGTGTCCAGCAGGAGTAGGGAGGCGAATTGTCCCCCTGTACTCAGCACTGGTGAGGCCACACCTTGAGTACTGGGTCCAGTTTCGGGCACCTCAATACAAGGGAGACAACAAGGTGCTGGAGTGAGTGCAGAGGAGGGCAACGAAGCTGGTGAAGGGCCTGGAGAATAAATCTTAATGAAGAGAGACTGAGAGAGTTGGGGCTGTTGAGTTTGGGGAAGAGGAGGTTTAGGGGACACCTCATCACTCTCTACAACTGTCTGAAAAGACATTGTAGAGTTGTTGGTGCTGGTCTCTTCTCATAGGTCATTAGCAACAGAACGAGAGAGAATGGCTTTGAGCTTCAACAGGGTAGGTTTAGACTAGACATCAGCAAAAAATTCTTGCCAGAGAGAGTGGTCAGGCACTGGAAGGGGCTGCCCAGGGTGGTAGTTGAGTCCCCATCCCTGGATGTGTTTAAAAGTCACTTAGATGTAGTGATGGGGGAATCTGGTTTAGGGGTGAACTTGTAGAGTAGGGTTGATGGCTGGACTCGATGATCCCAGGGTCTTTTCCAATTTTCAATTATTTTTATGATTCTATGAAGTTTTCATGCAAAGGTCCACATTATTGTTGATTTGGTCAATAAACAATCCAGTTTCATTCCCCTTCAAAACTTCATATCTCATTAAACTTTGTAGAAGAGCATCAACCATATTTTTGCTTTCCAACATCTCTGGTTGTGCCTGGTTTTCACTTTAACAACATCATGAGCCATTGATTTGACAAGATGCATCATCACATCCCTTCCCTTTTCCCCCCCTCAATTCATCTACAGTTTTATCTCACCCTCTATTGCAATCCTTCACTTTACCAGCATCTTTAACAGATCTCCAATCTGTGAGTTCCTCATTTCCCATTAGTTTCTCTAGATTAATTATTACTTTGAAATACTTTCTGCATGCCCTGAAGTATAGTCCCATTTTGATTAATGCATTGCCAATACTTCCTGCACGATCTCTTTTCCTCAAGATGCCTACAAATGTCTAAACAAGCTTAACCCTCTCTGCTCTAACCTACCTATTTAGCTACCCTCTGGAGAACCTGAAATTACTTTGCACTCCTTGAACCACATAACACTGGAGAGCATCCAGAGAAAACTAGCAGAGGCCTTCTGGTGAAGTTTTCCACTGAAGTTGCTTTCCACTGAAGCTTTCAGAAGTCCCGACCTTCCCAAAACTCCTCCACCAATGCCAACACGTACCACGACCAAAGGTCTCTTTTTACTTGTTTACTAGCAAGAACTCAAACCACAACATCCAAATCATGGAGGTTTAGGGCTGGGACTGGGAGAAAAAAGAACCACCCACAGTAGGGGTAGATCAGGTTCATAACCTTACAAAGAATCTGAAGTTTCACAAGTCCATGAGTTCTGTGAGCACTGGTGGGTAGCTGCAAAGCCATTGTCCACTATATTTGAGACATCATGGCAGTCTGTTGTAGTTCCCAGTGACCAGAAAAGGAAAACATTTTTAAAAATGGAAAAATTTTTAAAAAGGGGAAAAAAGATGACCTAGGAAACTACATGCCAGTTAGCCTCACCTCTGTGCCTGGGATGATCACGGAGCAGATCCTCCTGGAAGTTTTGCTGAGCCGCATAAGGAGTTGACTGGTGACAACCAGCAAGGTTTCACTAAGGGTAGTGTGTGATGTGATTGATATGCTGGAGGGAAGAGAGGCCATCCAGAGGGACCTTGACAGGCTTAAGAACTGGGCCATGCAAACCACATGAGCTTCAACAAGACCAAGTGCAAGGTTGTACCATCTGGGTCAGGGCAATCCCAAGATGGGTGGCAAATGGACTGAGAACAGTCCTGAGGAGAAGGACTTGGGAGTGTTGACAGACAACAAGCTTGACACGAGCCAACAATATGCAAGCACGGTCCAAAAGGCCAGCTGTATCCTGGGCTATGTAAAAAGAAGCACCACCATCAAGCAGGTCATTCTCCCACTCTGTTCTTCTCTTGCTAAACCCCATCTGGAGTACTGCATCCAGTTCTGGAGTCCCCAATATAAAAAGAACGTGGAACTATTGGAGCAAGTCCAGATGAGGGCCACAGAGATGATGAGAGACCTGGAGCACCTCTTCTATGAAGAGGTGGTGAAGGTCTACTTATGTCCTGGTCTAGGGTAGATAGGTTGGAACTACATGATCTCTGAGGTCTCTTCCAATCTAAACCACTTGGTAATTCTTATCAATTACTTTGTATCCAACTAAGACTCACCAAGAGGTTTTGAGGTCATCCCATACCCAACTGTCACTACTTAGCTGATAATCAAATCAAATGAGTCTCTGTGGCAACCTTCGTACCACACAGTAGTTCTAACCAGTCAAGTCTCTTTATCTTACAGCCACCCAGGATTCAGGAGACAAGCAATGAAGCAAGCTTATACAACCATGTTTCCTTTTACTGTGTCTTAAATTACTGGAAGCCCTTTAAGGAACAACCACATGGATGTGTGGCAAGCCTATCAAAACAATGGCTAAAAAGTTTGATTGGTCTTTGTAGGTCAATTAAGAGGAGGATTATCATGGAGGAAGAAGTGTTATTTAATCAAATGAAAAAGCTGGCACATGATAACTGGGTGTTAGCTTGTCATGAATTAGAGTAAGCTGCAAGTTGAAGCAAAGTCTCTAACCACCAGGTGTGATAGTCCACTAGTACAAGGAAACAAAATCCTAACTTTTGGGTTTTTAAGAATGAAGATCTGCTCACCTCTAAAATAGGAAACTTAACTCAGAGCTGCAACAGATATATCTCTTCCGGTCCCTCAGAGCGCGATTCTTTGAAAGACAAATAAACGGACCTTCAGTATATTACAAAACGCCCCTCACTGAACGCACACCCAACACCTTGTTCATTGTCCAGCTTACATACTGAACACATTTTCTCCCCATTAGCCTTTCTAGAAAGCTTACACCCTCTGGCATAGCTACTGCTTTTTTCTTTGCACTTGAGTGCATGAAAGGGCTAAGAGTTTAATTCGGCCACATCCAGGTTTATCACATTTGACCCCTCTAGCAAGTGTAGTTCAGAGGGTTTCATTCAAGTAACTGATCCTCCGAAGTCAATCAGGGAACTCCACTGGAAGAAGCAAGTTCGAGGTCAATATTTTCCAGCAGACAATAAAGAAATATCTAGATTGTGAAGTCAATGAGACAACGGGAGCACTTAGCTAAAGCACGTATTTAAGAGTGGTGTTTTGGTTGGGTTTTGGGTTTTTTTTGGAAGCCACAACTACTGGATCCCACATAGAAATACCTGTATTTTTGGGGTTGTGTTTTTTAAAAAGAAACAAAGCTTTTCTTCCTTGAAAAGTTCAGGCTAAGATCAAGCAAAATAGACCACAGAGCACGTATCAAATATTTCAGTATACTTTTGAAGTGGAATTAAGTCATATTTCTTAGGTTAGATCTGCAGGCTCTTATTATTAAATATCTTTTTTCTTTCAGCTGACTAGTGCCTAAAGGCTGATTGCTTAGAACAGTTATAACTTGTCGGGGAAAGAAGGGGCAAACCTGGTCTTCTCTCAAGTTGGATTAATGAATTCATTATATGTTACATATTTGTGGGCACCATCTAAGGACAGAAAACATTAGACAGTATAAAACTCTAGAAAATTTGGAGGAAACACAGAGAGTCAGAAAATGAAATGGAATAGTGTTTCAAATGTTCAGTATTTACATTGCCTACAGAAAGTAATCTCAGCTTTTCCTTTATACAAATCTGTTTGTAATAGATATTGCCCCCAAACACCACAGCACAAAAGGATAGCACATGGAAAAAAGAAATCAGAGCCTTCCTCCAAGTAAAAATAATCACCGTTGTAACATTTAGTTTTCCAATGAAAAGCCAACTTCAAGCCGGGTATTTTTGTTTCCTGTGTTGCCTTTTTGTGTTGCCATCTAAGTCTCACACGGCTAATTCAGAATGGTCAGTTAGAGTCTAACTAGCTTGTAAGGATTTATCTTTTATAGAATGATGGTACAAATCTGACTGGTAACTGGGATAGCAACTGAGCACTTGTCCTAGGCAGTATCCAGCACGTTCAGTTTTCTGCATCTAGGTGATGAGTTACCCAACACAGGAAAAACAAGGAATAAAACAAGAAATTGTATAAAAAGGGACTCTATAGTGACTACTCTGTCAGACTGGTAAGGAGACCGGGATGGCCAGGAGCCAGCAACGTGCCCTTGTGGCCAAGAAGGCCAACGGTATCCTGGGGCGGATTAGAAGCGGGGTGGGTTAGCAGATCAAGAGACGTTCTCCTCCCACTCTACTCTGCCCTGGTGAGACCGCATCTGGAATATTTTGTCCAGTTCTGGACCCTTCAGTTCAAGAAGGACACAGAACTGCTGGAGAGAGTCCAGCACAGAGCCATAAAGATGATGAACGGAGTAGAACATCTCCCTGATGAGGAAAGGCTGAGGGAGCTGGGTCACTTTAGTTTGGAGGAAAGGAGACTGAGGAGTGATCTCATTAATATTTATAAATACGTGAAGAGTGAGTGTCAGGAGGATGGAGCCAGGCTCTGCTCAGTGTCATCTAATGATAGGTCAACGGATAATGGGTGTAAGCCATGGGAGGTTCCACATCAATATGAGAAGGAACGTCTTCACGGTGAGAGTGACAGAGCACTGGAACAGGTTGCCCAGGGGTGTTGTGGAGTGCCCTTCTTGGGAGAAGTTTAAAACCTGCCTGGATATGTTCCTGTGCAACTTGGTCTAGGTGATCCTGCTGTGGTGTGGGGATTTGACTAGGTGATGTTTCAAGGTCCCTTCAAATCCCTAATGTGCTGTGATTCTGTGAACACAGTAAAACAAAGGGAATGTGCTTTCATTCAAACAATCTTTAACTGATGCTCCACTAGAAGCATTACATAACCAGTCAAAGTTGTTGCCTTTAGATCACACTTAAAGTGTCTCATCAAAATTGCATCTTGAAGGAAAGAAAATCACGACTTATTAAATATAAATATATGATGTTAAAAACTGCTTTTAGTGTGGTTATGTAATATTTATTGGTCTGTGGCTAAGGTCATATAAAGATCACATGTGACAGGTGATGTATTTTTATTACTCTACGTTAAATGCCTTTCTGCTAAGATAGTTCACATGTTCTTGTCTCCCTGTTCTGGAAAAATATTTAAATCATGAAGTTCACAGGAACTTCTACACTCCAAATAATATGGCAGCCAAACCAGATGTATTTGAGGAGTTACCTTTTGGGCATACCTGACTTTGGGTTCCACAGCTGGCTTTGGGTTCGGGTGGCAGCAGTACAATTCTATTTCATGTGCCAGACCATTGTGAAACTACGTTTAGCCAGTTTTAACAGGTACTGGCACGATTTCCACACAGGCTAGGACTACCAAAACTACTAATGCTATAATTACCCTCATTGGAAAACCACTGCCTGGTCCAGTACAATTGCCAGAAGAATATTGCTCAAGAGACAGCAGGGCATTGCACTAGGTTGGTATGGGGCATAACTCCTCCTTGCCTGCTTCTGGCTATACCTGGCCATGCATGACCCCCTCTTTCAAAACCATGGCATTTATCAGTAGGTTTAATTGCCTTAGATGACACTCAATGAGAGCTCTGCTTGTTCACACAGCAGGTAGGACAGAAACAATCTGTGAAAGTACAAGAAACTGCCCACCTTCACACCTCTAACGAGCTTTAATCCTGATGTAAAAGCAGCAGCACATGTTGAACTCCATGTCCATTCAGCAATAGCTTCTGTGGGCTGCAAAGGAGAACAACCATTTGCAAGAGGGATTTATTTGACTGGATGGTCGCACCTAAAGAGTGCTCAGTGTCCACCCAAAGAATGGCTCAGTGTCGAAATGGAGAGGTGTGATGAGTGCTTTTCCTCAAGAGTCAGTACTTGGACCAGTGCTATTTACCATCTTTGTTGGTGACATGAGCAGTGGAATTGAATGCACCCTCAGTAAGTTTGCTGACAACACCAAACTGTGGTGAAGTCAACACACTGGAGGGAAGGGAGGCCATGCAGAGGGACCCCGACAGGCTCAAAAAGTGGGCTGTGCAAACTGCATGAAGATCAACAAGGGCAAGTGCAAGGTTCTGCTCCTGGGTCGAGACAATCCCATGTACTACTGCAGACTGGGAGGAGAAAGGATTGAGGACCACCCTGAGGAGAAAGACTTGGAGGTGGTGGACCAGAAGTTGAACAGGAGCCATCACTGTGCACTAGCAGCCCGGAAAGCCAAACGTGTCCTGGGCTTCATCAAAAGAAGCAGTGACAGTCAGTCAAGGGATTCTCCCCCTCTACTCTGCACTTGTGAGACCCCACCAGGAGTACTGTGTCTAGTTCTGGAGTCTCCAACATAAGAAGGGTATGGAGCTCCTTGAAGGTGTCCAGGAAAGAGTAACTCAAATTCGTAGAGGGCTAGAGCCCTTCCCCTAAAGAGGACAAGCTGAACAAATTGGGGTTGTTCAGCCTGGAGAAGAGGAGGCTCCAAGGTGACCTTACAGCAGCTTTCCAATATCTGAAGGGAGTTACAAGAAAGTTGGGGGAGGGCTTTTTACACAGGTGGTAGTGAGAGGACAAGGGGAAAGGCTTACAGACTTGAAGAGGGAAGACTGAGGTTGGACATGAGGAACAAATTCTTTCCTGTGAGGGTGGTGAGATGATGGAAGAGGTTGCCCAAGGAAGTTGTGGCTGCCTTGTCCCTAGAAGTGTTCAAGCAGGTTGGACCCTGCCTGATCTAGTGAAGATGTCTCTGCCTTCTTCGGGGTGGGGTGGTTGGAACTAGATCATCATTAAGGTCCCTTCCAACCCTGGCCACGCTAGGATTCTTTGATGATTGCCATTTGTAGTGAGGACTCTCTAGAACTAAAAAAAGTACTTGATTCATTCTTTACCAGGAATGTTTTTTGCATCACTAGATATCAAGCGTCAGCGTTAACAAAAGACAGGACACCTTTGTTCATATCCTACCATGGGATTGCTTTTCAGGGATGACAACTCACTCTTTTGACAACACCTTCGCATGGCCATTGCAAATGACTGTGCACCTGTACTGCAAAGCACAGCCTCTGTTTTGGTAAATTAAACACAGCCCAGAGTAATTCTATGGATTCTAAATGAGAAAGGAATGGAAGTTATGCTAACTCCCGAGTTACTTCAAAAGGGAAGAAATTTGGGTTCTTGCTCCGAGTTAACCAAAGTGTAAAAGTGGAATTTGGCTTAAGGAGTAGAAAAACATTCCCATTAATCAGGGAGATAAGAATATGCCATGTTCAACCCAAAACCACGCAACTACTTTTGAAAGAAGACAAAGTTAAACTAACCCCGTTGGTGGGTTTCTTGATAGCAACAGAGTTCCGTGGCTCTACATCAAAGTTTGGGGCTGTAACTCAATGAGGTCAAAGTTGGTTTCTTTACTGAAATAGTGTAACATGGCTTTTTGTGCTCTTTCATGAGTGTCCAAGGTACCAGTTATTTATACTCACCAATAATTGTTGTACAGTATCACACACTGAAAACACAGTCAGAAAATGTAAATGGGATGCAAGTGTCAATGCAAATTCTCCTGTTCTGAGAACGTGCAATATGCAGGCATGGGTTATTTATTAATTTTTGTCATCACTGATTGATATCTTGATTAATTGCCAGAAGGCATTGGACCAGGTGTTAACTATGTGCAGATTGGATGCAGTGTTCTGTGAACTTCACGCTGTATTAAAGGCACAGACATGCCCAGTTGGAGCAATAAGCCTTTGTTTGCTTTGGCAGGGCTTGCAGCTCCCCGGGGCCAATGCCATAAAGAGGTTTCTGTTAGAAGCCGTGGTGCTCATTGTAGAAAAATTGCCCCTCAAAAAATTAGCATGGTACAATGAAGGATGCATAATGTTACGCAAATGACAGCTGCTTAGCTGAAACAATAGCTAGGAGATGGCATTTGCCAGGGTGCACATCTCATGTAAATTAACTTACTAACTGTTTCAGGAAAAATAAAAGAACCAAAGCCTGAACCTGTATGACCAATTCACAGATCCATCCTGGGGACAGCAGGCTCCCACCAATATCAAAGAAAGTTGAACCCCACCCTCAGCCTCTGCTCCTCAGATGCCATCAGGAGCCAAGCAAGCACAGGCTGCCAACAGCAAAGGTCTCCTTGTTGGTGCAGAACAAAGCCCTGGAATCTGCTTTACAGGTGGAAATCCAGACAAGGTTCGCCCAAAGCAACAAATCTGCAGCTACTGAGGCAGCATGGAAGAGAGATTGCCACAGCCCACATCCACGGCGAAAGAGCAGAGCTCAAAGTGGAATCACGTGTTGGCTTTGTCCTGCATCATGCTCTGCTTTGCTCACCTTGGGGAACCTGAGCTCCCCTACAGTTGCAGCTCTAATTCTAGCCATGTTCACCCAGGGGATGGGTGGAATTTCCCCTGATTTACAGTCATGGGGAAAAGGGCCCAGTAGAGCCAAAATGCTGTGAGGGGGATCAGAATCAGTGCCTGGGCTTTTGTGTCTTCTGCACAGCAGAAGGGACATTGTCCTTGTTCAACCGATTAGAAATACTAATCATCGACATCAAAATCTAGCCTTGGAGGGCAGGCTAAACCAGAAAAGGCAATGCAGCACAAAAAAGGAAACAGCATTAGCAGAAGTAAAAAAAAAAAAGAGAGTTGCAATCTGCTCTGGGTTGAGTTGCATTAGTTTCTGCATCTTCAGATCTCAAAAAGCCCTGGTTTATTCTGAGCATCTTTGTGGAAAATAAATTCACAGGAACATAAAGCATGTTGTGAGGGAACAGAAACAAAATCACGTGCTCAACTGAACACAAACACATCATTTTATTTATTTGTAATATATTGGGGGGGAAGGGGTTGTGTCAACTGAATGTGTCAACAGAAAGGATCAAGATTCAACCCCAGAGTCCAGGGCTGTAAAAGAAAATATGCTGAAAGCCAAGAGTAAAGCAACCAATCATTTGTCATTTCTAAGGGAGGAGAACAATCACTTAATATACGGGAGCTGGCAGGGGGAAGGAGGAGAGCATGGAGCCCTGGTTTGATTTACATAGGAGTTTCCCTTTATAGTGCAAGGATTAACGCAGCCCATACTGAAAAGGCGGGAGAGCTCCAAGAGCAAACAAGGTGGTGTTTGGGATTTTTTTTCTTCTCCTTCAGAGAGGGCCTCGTGATACTGCAACTGTTGCTCATCACATTAGCAGTGTGGG
>JAOXOE010027224.1:0-19022 GCA_028565055.1 Phoeniculus purpureus
GCCTGTATTTGTGCTTAGGATTGCCTCGACCCAGATGCAGGACCTTACACTTGGTCTTGTTGAACTCCATGAGGTTGATCTTTGTATAAAAATGAAAACCCAATGAAAATTTTTATTTTAAAATATATCAGGAAACTTCGTGTTTGGGAAATAATGAGTTTTTTATCAATTCAAATTGCATACAAACTTTTTTATAAGGTTATTTTTTCCTTCTCTAATATCTAATCAGGGCTACCAGTAATCAGTCTTCCTCCTAGTACTGTATTGATCTATCTGGGAACTTTGCTAAGATTAAAATGAACAGAATTTCTGGACATTTCTGAGATTGGTAATCCTGGTGGCTTCAATCAGGCTACAAGGCAAATGGGCAACCAGCCTGTACATATATTGTTCACTTGCTCTGTGCTTGCATAGCACATTAGACCCCAGTGCATGTGTATTTCTGGTGAGACAACCTTGAATGAAAATGGATGGGTTTCTGATATCCCTAGTTTGCTTTGGAAGAAGTCTTATCCATGCTGAAACCTTATTTACTGTTTTAGCCACTGTGGATGAAGAGGGGTGAATTAGGGCTTTGTGTTTGTATCAGCAGGCTCAAGGATCAGACTGTTCATGGAAGGGTCATACAGCACAGCATTTTTCATCGATTCCTACAGGTAGCTTATTCTGATCAGTCCTAGGAACCTTGGAACAAACAAGTAGGATTTAGCATATGTTTCAGAAAATTTATCAGGCTATAGAAATGGAGTTGGCAGACAAGTTGCAGAGGACAGGGACAGTTATAGGTACTGATATGGTGCTGAAAAACTGTATGTGCCTCAATATCATCATGGCTTTATTTTGAAGTGTGTTTGCAGTGTCTTTCTAGATATGAGTATGTCTTCCTATAGATGGAGACCTCTCTGGCTTTTCATTGCTTTTGGAATGATGACTGATGTCATATTGGATAACTACTTTTCTTCTGCTTAATCATTTTCATGGATTTTGAAGTAGGAACTGTGGTGCTTTTAACCCTGAGGCCTGAAGTGCTGTGCCCTTCTGGTCACTTGTAACTTGCTAGACTAGGTTTGGTTATGCTTCACTGAGAAATTATTTCACAAGAAGAGATGTACTTTATGTTCCTATTGAAGTTCGTTGGTACTTTCAATGAAGGTCAGATCTAACTAGAGTTAGGTTTGAGATCTATGATAAGAGTATAGTTGCACCAAAGAGGTTTTCTCACCCATATCTGAGGATTAGTCATCCTGAGTTACAAACTGTAGAGAAGAACGAACCACATTTTCAGTGTCTTGGAGGTAGTTTATAACAAGATTTGTACAGCATTGAATTTTTGATGGAATTATTGTTTGCATGGGTGTTAAAGTCTGCCTGGTTGGTCTTTTTTTCAACCCCCAACCAATATGTCAGTCATGATTTAGGGATATCAAAAATTAAAAGAAGGGCTTCTATAAATAAGTAGGTGGCAAAAGGAAGAGGATGAAAAATGTAGGCCCGTTGCTCAATGAGTTGGGGGAAGACTTGTTACGAAGGACATGGGAAAAGGCTGACCTACCAAATGCTAAATTCACCTCAGTATTCACTATCAAGCCTGGAATCTCAAGACCCAGAGACCAGGATGAAAGGCTAGAGCAAGGAATATACACTCTTGGTGGAAGAGGATTTACTTAAGATCTAAGGGAATACTTAAGCAAACTGGACATATTTAGGTGCGTGGGCTGTGTTAGAATGTACCTGTGAGGGCTGAGAGAGCTGTCTGATGTCATAGCAAGGCCACTCTTGATAGTCTTTGATCATGGTGACTGAGATAAGCATCTGAAGACTGGAGGAAAAAAAATGCCAGTAATGTCCTCAAGAAGCACAAGAAGTACAACTTAGGGAATTGTAGGCTGATCAGCTTTATCTTAGTACCTTGTAAAGTGATGGAACAGATATTTCTGAAAGCCATTTACAGACGCATAAAGGTAAGTCAACAGCAGTAGTCAGCATGGATTTGCCAAGGGAAAATCAGAGAATCACTTACATTGGAAAAGGTCTTTGAGATAATCTAGTCAAACCATTAACCCAACCCTACCAAACCCACTGCTAAACCATGTTCATGAGCACTATATCTACACACCTTTTAAATGTGTCCAGGGATGGCTTCACCAATTTCATAAATTGCTACATTGACTGCTCTGGTAGACAAGACATCGATAGGTATTGTCTGTCTGGAGTTCAAGAAGGCCTTCAGGATGCATATAAGATTCTGTCTGAACATCAGGGAACAGTTCTACTGTGAGGATCAGTTTGCCCAGGGAGGCCATGGAGTCCTTGAAACATCCAAGAGCTGTCTAGACATGATCATGGGCAGGTGGCTCTAGGTGACCCTGCATGAGCAGGGGGCTTGGAGTAAATCCCCTTTCTGTTCTACTTTTTTGTGATCCTCAACCTGTATTTAGTTGTTAAGGGTTTAGTTTTGTCTAGCTGGAAGTTAGGAAGTGCAAATAATCTGCTCCATTATTTCATGTGACTGTTGGACTTTAAGGTTGGAGTAGGTTCTGTGTGACTATTCTAGTCAATATTTTATTAAGTTTTCTATTACTAATGACTTTATGGATGTACAACTCTGGTGTTTATACTACTACTACAATTGTGGCTTTTTAACAGCAGATCCTGGGACTAACATTGGGTTTTTGTTTTTATTTCTTTAACAAGGTCAATACTCCGGTGGTTACTTTGGGTTAGCTGCCTGGCTTAGCACCCCAAGTATTTGAAGCTTCCTGGTGAAAGATCACATTTTCAAATTAGGAGTCTTCAGTGTGAAGCAGTAAAGCAACACCATCCAGAGGGGCAATGATAGTTTTCCCTCTGATCCTCTGACAGGTTGTTATTGAAGCTTAACTTCTGGCTTCTCCTTATTTTTAACTGCTGTCTTTTTAAGTTCATAAGTTCTCTATCTTTGGTGGCAGTCATGAAAGTGCCAGCTCTTTTTCTTCACTATGGTTCTCAGTCACTTTCATTCATAAAGCTACAGTTAATCATTTGTTAGAAGAATCAGGCATGCTTTTTTGTGCACTTGCCATTCTTGTGTCTCAAAGAAAGAAACCCCTGCTATCTTTTAACCTATGAAGTAATAAGGTAAATTGATGTGTAAATGGGTTCCTTTTAAAATACCCCAGTTATCTCCATGCTTTCCACATTTTGAAATATACACTATGTTCTCCATAGAAAACATCAAAATACCAAACTGGAAGTTTTTGAGACATGAATTATCCCCTTCTGCATGCACATTGTGATGAGTTGAAAGTGACTAATTGCAGTGACCATGCATGCATATTTGTCATAGAATGATTTAGATTGGAAGGAACTTTAAAGATCACCTAGTTCTAAGTCCTCTGCCATGGGCAGGACCACCTCATTGGGCCAGGTTGCCCAGAACTACCTTCCAGTGAGGTGCATTCCAGCTTCTCTGGGCAACCTGTCCCAGTGCTTCACCAATCTCATAGTGAGGAATTTCTTACTAAGATAGAAAATAAATCTACCCTCTTCTAGTTTGAAACCATTCCCCCTTGTTCTATCTGTAGAGTCCCTTGTGGATAGTCTGTCTCCAGTAGCCTTCTCTTCTCCAGGCTGAACATCCCTAGCTCCCTCAGCTTGTCTTCATGGATGAGGTACTCCAGCCCTCTGATCATTCTTATGGCCGTCCTCTGACTTGCTCTAACAACAACTTGTCCTTCCTGTGTTGGACTCAGGAACTGGATGCAGTACTGCAGGTGAGGTCTCACAATAACACAGTAGAGTGGGGAGAATCACCTCCCTTGACCTGCTGATGACACTTCTTTAATACAGCCCAGGATATGGTTGGCCTTCTGCGCTGCACTAGTATGTTGTCAGTTTGTGTTGAGCTTCACATCTACCACCCTGCCCAAGTCCTTCTCCTTGAGACTGCTCTCAATCCATTCACCATCCAGCAGTATTTGTGCTTGGAATTGAAGTGTTCAAGGGTTCAAGTTCTGCCACAGAACTCAGTGGAAATGTGGTTTTTAGATATAATGGGAAATAATTCACAGCGACAGCAGTATGGTCTGAATACTTGTCAGGGTCAAGTACCCTGAACTTTTAGTAACATAGAAAGGAATCTCACAAAGCTGACAAAGGAAGCTGGTGTGTGTGAGATTTCAGCTGGCTGAACAGGAGGAGAGGAGGGTAGAAATAAGACTGGTGTGGGTTAGTTCAGAGTTTGTAATTAGTCATCCTTGTATCTCAGCAATTTTACACCTGTGTGCTCTTCCTGGTATTTAAGACAGAAATAATTATTTTGGAAGCTTATTCTTCTGACTTATACTGGTAATAGTTTTCTGATGTTTCATCATGTCTTTTTCTATAGACAGCTAATTTTTAGCTTTTTAGTCATGGAAAAAAGAATTTATTAGGGGAGCAGGCCATTTGCACTAGTCTGTGCTTCTGAGGTAAGCAACTTTCTTAACTTTTTATAAGAATGCAGTCCACTTCTGATAACATGGGAGGCTATATATTTAATAAACAGATTTGCAGCAAACACCTGTTGATCATCTCCTATATGTTAAGTTTTATATCTTAACTTCACATTGTCCTTTTCAGCCCAGATTAATGTAGAAAACAACCGGATTGGGAGGTGAAGGAAGTTTTTTTCCTCATGTACACTGTGTGCTGCGTTACTCTTGGTTTATTGTGGAGACATTGCACCCCTTTGGGGAAGTGCTTCACCTGCTCAACTGAGAGGTTATGGAAGGCAGCAATTCATGTTATTCCATATAAAGCTTACAAGTAGAGTTTAGATGAGGAAATCATAAGGTCTTTGATTTAATAATTGCAAGCTAATACTACACATCCACAGAGTCCACAGTGTTCGTTGTTCTTGGATTGTCCATATCAGTTATCACTGATTTTCTGTATGCCACTATTGCAGAGAA
The DNA here is from genome assembly GCA_028565055.1 of Phoeniculus purpureus. NCBI lineage: Eukaryota > Metazoa > Chordata > Aves > Bucerotiformes > Phoeniculidae > Phoeniculus > Phoeniculus purpureus. The sequence goes on from JAOXOE010027224.1 coordinate 4,932, forward strand.
TAAAGCGTTAGGGTTGGTGGACATTTTAATCTCTATTGTTTCAGTGGTGATATATGATGGGATAATAGGGTAAAGCATTTTCGAACCCTATTTCCTCAGCTGCTGCAGCTTAAGTTTGAACAAAGCTGTGGTTTGTAATCACTTCCACCCTGCAATGTCTTCCTTGGTATGACAGCTAAAGAGACTAAACTAGGAAGTAATGCTGGACTGAAAGGTATACACTGTTGTTTCACTTGGCAATACTCAAAATCAAACGTTATCCTGTTTACTGCTCATTAGCTGAGCTGAAAGCTAGAACGGTTTAATCCAGAATGTAACACTATAATGCTTTTGCTGACACCTCTTAGGGCACTGTGGCTGCTAATTTGTAGTATTATGGCATATCTGCCAGCAAGACTCAGCAAAACATAAGAGGTAAAACTCATTGCTGAAACAAAATATATTAATTGAAAATTAAGTAATGTCATTTTAGATGTAGTTTTCCCATTTTATTTCCTTCTACTTACTTTTATTTGCTTGTTTGGGGACTTTTCCAGTTGCTTTATTCACATCTTGGTCCCTTTACCCACATCAGACCATATTCCTAGTAGTATGTTGTGTATTGTTTCAGTACTTCAGCTATAGCCTGACGGTCAGGATAAATAGTATTAGTTACTGACAGCATGTGCTCAGTCACCATGTGCCATATCCTTTGTAAGTTAGAGAGATTGTGTGACATGTACCAGGAAGAGAATTAGGCTGCCAGGAGAGCTGGTGCAGATGGGCTTATGTGCATGCTGCTCAGGATTATTAGCATCATGTGATGTCTACAGCAGATTGTCAGTGCCCCAAAATACTTAAGGTGGACACCTGCTGGAGTCTATGTGGTGGTTCTGAGACATTACTATTTCATATATGTATTTTTAGTATGCGTCTGTACTGGGCCTGCTGTAGTGGTGGTGGAACATAGCATGATGCTCAGGCAGGATCTTGCTTTGTCCCAGTGTTGTGTTGAAAGGAGTATCGAGTGTTTGCAGAAACATGACTTGTTGGGGGAGCAGTGAGTAGGGCTCTTCTGGGATATGTAAGACCTTTGCCAGCTAATTCTGTGATTAAGAATTCATTGAACAGCTCCAATGATGCAGCAGGTAACTTTATAGAATGATGGCAGTGCAAGGCTGTCTGAAAATTCAGCTCTTGAAAGAGGACAGGAAACAGAGCTCACATACCTAGCACTGAAAAACCAAACCTTTCACTTAGGCAGGGATTGGTATCCTGCAGCAGTGCATGGGACGGACAAAAACCCACAAGGGGTACAGGCAGGCAGCAGACATGGAGGACTGATTACTAATACCAGCCAAGTATTATGGGGTTCATGTTGCATCGTGCATTGTAGCATTAGTAATGCTCTCCTTCACAAGAAAACAGTTTCATTCTGGAGAGATTCATGTGTTTTTTATTTGGTTGGGGGTAGCTAATTTTACTCATAGCCATCAGAATCTCTTGCCTTGCAACTGTTGATTTTGGTAGGAATAGATGTAGTAAAGCTTGTTTTCTGCTAAGCACTACGTGCAGACATAACATGGGGTAGTGGTTGTGCTTTCTGCCGGGGGGTGGGGAGAGATAAAAGAACCCATAAAGCTTATCGAGAATAAAGCAGGAAAATGATTTGCCTAAAATCATGCAGCTGTTCTGTCACTGAGCCTAGACCAAAGCTCATTCTCTTAGTTTCTAACTGGTAGTTTATACTTGCTGTTCCTTTCCTGTTTAGTACTAAGCGACTCTGTGAAGTCTGAAGGTGCAGCAGTGGAGAGCAGTAGAAACTAACTTCTTTTTAAAAAATTTTTTTTCTTTGCCTAGGTTAAGTCCTGTTTTCTGACATTTGAAGAGCAAATGTCACTATGACTTCATGAATTGTGAAACGGCAGGAAGTGTTGCAGCCCTCTCTTGCCTCCAGCTCTTCTTCCTCACTGTGACGTTCTTCTTGGGATCTTTGGCTTCAGCCCTACTGGATGCACAGTGGCCTGCTTTGGCATCAGAGCAGATAAGGCAGTTTGCAGATCAGGGAGTACCATGGCCTTGAGCTTGTGTGTCTTTAACTTTTTCCATAAATTCAGACTCTTGGTGTTTGTCATTTTGTGCTTTATGGTGCTGTGGGCCACATTCAGTTATTTGGTGGACTCCAGACAGCAAATTTCTAAAGCAAAGAGCATGATGGAGGATTTCAGAAAGCTGCCTGGCCTATGGGACAGTCAAAAGGAAAAGAAGATCGAATCAACTGTGACAGTCTCCACGGTGAAGTCACTTCAGAGTCACTGCCCAGTTCTGTCTCCGTACCTGCGTAAGTGATGGTGCTTCCCTCTCCTTTCTAACCAGCCTCATCTACTTTGGTGCTGCTGATTTGGTTCTCTTCCTAGCTGTTTTACGCTTAGACACATTTCTTGTGGAACAACTTGAGCACAACCAGTTGCATAAGCACCTCTGGGCTGAGGAAGCAATTTGTGGCACAGAGTGCCTCATGGAGTCTGGCTGGGGCAGCAGCCTGTACTGTACTGAGCTTTGCATTTGTGGTGAAAACAGTTTTGGTAACAGACCGGTGACTTGGTTGCTGCTGAGCAGTGTTTGCATCCTGTGAGATTTTTGTCTTTCTCTTTGCTATCCCCCACAAATCTGGCAGGCGGAAGGTGGGCAAGAGGTTGTGAGCGTACACAGCTGGGAGATCTGATCCCAGCTGACCAAAGGAATATCCCATACCATATGACCATCCCATTTATGATACTTTGCAGTAAAAATGCAGTGAAAAGAGGAAGTGGGAGGGCTGTTCATGGTTACAGTGTTTGTATTCCCAATATCTGCTGTATGTGCTTCCCAAGATGTGACTGGACATCTGCCTGCCAATGGGAAGCAATGAATTGATTTATGGTTTTGTCTTTTTGCTCTTTTATTAAATTACCTCTATCTCAACCACAAATAATCTTCATGGCTTTCCTCATGGCTTTTTTGACTTTTTGTTATTAGATGTACTTCTGTCTATCTTGACAGTTGAAGGACTTCACAGCTGTATTGGGATTATCACTGTTTAGGATGCAGGTTCAAAGAATAGTGACTGTTTCCTTGGTTTGGCCATTTTTCAGTTCCATTGTTTTTTGTCTTGGTATTGCTAGTGGTACCAGGTACAGTAGCATGTCATTTTCTTCTTCCTCTTCCTTTTTGTGAAGCTGATGGGGATTTGTTTGGGAAGCTGCATTCTTTCCTTTTCTCTAAAGTAGTCCAAAATAGCTGCTGTGTATCTGTGCAGTCCCCTCTGCCCTCAAGATGTATTTGCTGAAGTAAATGCCACCACAGTTGCCTGCATTATTCTTTTTCATAGGTTTCTGGAGTCCAGAGGGGCTGGAATAATAGCTTAGTGCAAGAGAAGTGATGAAAATTTCATTTTGCTACAGAAAACTTTGATTTTTGCCTTAAAAATTCATAGTCTTAGCCTGTGATGCTTTTTTTCCATGCTTTAAGTAGAGATTGTGTCTCATAGCCTCAGTCCTATGCATATTTCTGCTTTCCAGGCTTCTGCTTTCCAGGCAGCTGTTTCTGGCTAATCCTCCTGCAGTAGAGCATAATTTCTCTTGATTATTATTTTTTAAAATTTTTTAATCATCACTAATTTATAATCAGTGGAGCAACTAAGAGCTAAATACTTGTTTCTTCCAACTGCCTCTGTAATATCCTTGTAGCACTACTTTTCTCTTGGAAAGGTAGGGAAACCAAAGCAGAAATAACTCAGGAAAGGCTATTGTGTTTCTCCTTCAGAAGGTGCCAGCAAACTCACCTTCAAAGCATCTCTCACACTAGAAGAAGTGCAAAAGGAGAACCCTCAGGTTGTCAAGGGCCGGTATCACCCTACAGAGTGCTCAGCGTTGCAGCGTGTGGCCATTGTCATCCCACATCGCAATAGAGAGAAACATCTGCTGTATCTCTTGGAGCACCTCCACCCCTTCCTACAAAGACAGCAGCTGGACTATGGCATCTATGTTATTCACCAGGTGAGGCAACTGTACAGAGAAGCGTTTGAGTGGGGCAGGTGTCAGTGCTCTGCTGTCTAAGGAAAGTTGTGCTGCTGCCTACCATCAGCAAGTCTGCTGTAAACTCTTCTACTTGTTGAGGGCTGCAGTGGTGCATACAGCCATTGCTAGTAGCACTGTAGGATCTGAGTTCCTGGTAGCAAAGCTGGGAAGTATTATCAGCGTCTTTAACTAGTATTTATTTCTCAGTCTGAGTAACTTATTATTTCCAAAGTAGTGTTCAAGGCATGTGTTCTTTTGCATTACTTATGCAACTCACAGATGTAACTAGGCTGGCATGTTTTCTGTCTTTAAATATGTGGGGTTGTGTGGATCAAAGGCCTCAGTTTGTATCTAGCTCTTCTATCTGCTTGCTGGCTGTTGTGCTTAGTGAGTTGTGTGTATTGTGCGCTTGTATTTCTGCTGTTTTAAACTAAACACAACAGCTACTGCTTGTAGGTGCTCTACTTGATAAACAGGTGTTGTGGGAAGTAGTAGTTATGGCAGAGCACTTGGTTCCTGAAAGATTTTTTTTTTTAAATTTCTTTATTTGCATTTCTTCTAGCTGTGCTGAGTCAGCAGCTAAAATTTGAGTATACAGACTTGTGCCACCTTGTCTTTCATCAAAGGTGCCTATGTTCTACTCACATGACCTAAAAGCAAACTTATCTTTTGTGATGTGTTGTCATGTTCTTGATCTTTGTCACTGATTGGACACACTGGCCAACCCCAGGACACTTTCCCTAATTAGCAAAGTGATTGGGAACTGAGGCAAAACAAAACCACAAGGAGGGCTCATTTATCACTTAGGTCACAGGCAAAAGACAGCTCAGCTTGGTGAAATAAAATTTAATTTTAACAACAAAACCCCATCACCCACAACAAAGAGAGGGAGATATCACAAGGCCAGCTCTGCAGCCAGAGACAAGAATGGGGGAGACGTTTCTTCTGAGAAACTTCTTAGAAGGGCTGTGCTAACCCTTACCCTCACAAACAAAACCCTGCCAGACTCAAACTATGACAATCTCTTATTGTGTTTGCTTTCTTTTTCTGTAATTTACTTACATGTTCTGCTTTGACTACACAGACTTTTCAGACTTTCAGCAGGAGAAAAGGGTGATAGTATAGTTTCTGTTCCCTTCTGTTTTAAGAGGCTAGAGCTGATTAACCAGTATGAGGCAGTACATTCTAGGTGAAATCTTAAACTTTATTCAACAGCACAGCAGAACAACAAAAGTCATGTCAGGATATATACTTTCAGTGGAGTAGACTGTTCTTTCATTAGGAGAATGGCAATACAATCTTTATTTCATGCAATATGTGAGGTGGAGAACTGATTTTGCCAGGTTAGTACTATGGGAATAAGGGAAGTTTTGTCTGTGAGCAGCAATGTGGAGCCTGGACTTGTTCTAAGTTTTTACTTGGATGTGAAGCTTTTACTTAGTTGTTTCATGTAGATAGGTGTACCTAGAGCCTGGAAAAGTGAGTCTAACAGAACTTCTATGGCAAGTCCATTTTTACTTGCCATAGAAGTGATGCTATTCTTTAAGTTTCTTTTGAGGAAAAAAGTAGTTAAAACAGGATTTCACTATTAAATTTCCTCCAAAGTAAACTGTATGTAGCTTAAGAAATGGGCCTTTTATATTTTTCTGAGAGGCATTGAAGAGTATACTCCGGATCTGTTCTTTATAGGCTACTTGTATCACCTTGAAAATCATATTTCTCTGCACAAATGTTGTGCATAGGTGAGTGCAGTGCTTAAAACAGTGAGTTTGTAATCCCTGATAGATGAGTGTGTGATTTCCTAACGTAAGTTTTTCTTGTGGTCAGTCCTTTTCTACAGAAACAAGGGGGGACAATTCTTTCCACAACAAAAGATGAGAGTAAACTTTGTTATTTGTTCAGTGTGGGGTCTCACATTGAAAACTACTCTTCCTGGAGATTTTATCTGTACTTTGGCTACCTTTGTAGACTATGGCCATGCCACCCTGGAAAAACCCCATCTCATTTCAGAAGCTAAGCAGGGTTGGGCCCGGTTAGTACTGGATGGGAAAGCACTTGGGAACACCGGGTGCTGTAGGCAGGGGGAGTTGGACTTGGATGATCTTTCGAGGTCCCTTCCAACGGATAACATTCTGTGATTGTGTGACTCTGATTTATGCAGGAATTGGATGAGAGGGTATGAATCTACTGATGGGGCACACAGAACTGTACCAGATGGTTGATACTGCTGCTGAACTGTGTTGGGTTTGATAACCCAGTACAACTGGAGTTCTCCATGTACTTTGTCAGTTATCTGAATTGTTCAGTCCACTCAATAATCTGTTGTCATCATCAGGAGAAGTTTATCAGATGGATATTTTCATATGCAGGATGCTTCACACAGGAAACAAACACCACTGTCCACCTCCTCAAAATAAACCAACCAACCAAAAAAAAAAACCCCAAAAAGTAAAAACCATAATAAGAAAACCACTCAGAAACTTGACATAATCATTTTTTGGATGAATTGCATTTTTTTTTTTCTTGGAAAACCCCTCCCCTGACTGAGAATGGAAGCAACTGATTATCCCTCTCTTAATTTCTCAAAGCAGGTACTGGGTTGTATTTCCCTGAGGGCAGGAGCAGATGGCTGTTAGTGATGGTGAATGAATCGTGCCACTTCAGAGCAAAAGCATTGCTTTTTAGAACAATGAAACATGCTTTGTATACAACTGCTCTTCCCTACAGCTGTCCTTCCCTCCATCTGAGGGAGCTCAGCTTCTTTCTCAGCTTAGGACAAGAGGAAATGGCCTCAAGTTGTGTCGGGGGACGTTTAGATTGGCTATTAGGAGGAAGCTCTTTGAGAAGATGATTAGGCACTGGAACAGGGTGCCCAGGGAGGTGGTGGAGTCACCATCCCTGGAGCTGTTTAAAAAACAAATAGATAGATCACTTAACACCATTGTCTAGGGATTAGCGAGATCTTGGGATGAAGGCTGGAGTTGATGATCCTGGAGGTCCTTTCCAGCCATGATGATTCATTCTGTGATTCCATGGAGTCTATTTCATTCCAGGCACTTTCTGGCAAATAACCCTTTTCTCTTGGTAATTGCTTTTTATATACTTTTGAGTCCTTCATGTTCCTAGCTCTGGAAAATTACTGTCCTGTCAGTCTAGGATCTTGGGGCTTGGCCCTCTGACTGTCAGGTGGGAACTTGAAGCAAGCCACCACCTATTCCTCAAGGAGCAGGAAGTCTTCTACAAGCTCACACATGTGTACAGCGCAGTACAAGGTAAATATCAAAATAAGCAGACATGTTGCTCCAGGGTGAAATGTGATATGGTAACCTTACAGAGCTACCTGGGGTGGGGGGCATGTGTATGTATACTGCAAAAGTGAAAAATAATATTCTTAGAAAAAGATGCGCTAACTCATAGCAAAAGCAAACAATGAAGACTCGTAAACGTCAAGTGAAGCCTTGTGTAGTCCCTGTGCAGCATGATTATGGAATAGACAGGAGTTAATGAAGAGACTTCCTTTCTGTTTTCCACACTGCCACCTACTGCGTGAGCTAAGGAAATGCAGGGAACTCCTGAAGCGCTGTCCTGTGAACCGAGCAGATAAGTGTCAATCGTGTGGCAGGTGCTCCGGCATCTATAAACTAATTAGCATAGGTCTAAATTTTTTGCGTGTTTTTGGATTTTTTTCTTTTTTTAAACTTCCATAAGCCTTACTGATACAGCTGTATAAACTGCCAGGTTCTGAACAGTTTACTGAGCTCTCTTGTTGTGTAGACTGGTGTGAAGGCCGGAGCAGCTATAACAGTGACATTGCAACATGCAGCATGTGTTCTTCTGGTGTTCAGATAACAATAGACCCTCTTTGCCCTGTCTGTGATTGCTCATGACAAGTAGAGAAGAAACAGTTTGTGTCATTGGCCACTCTGATGCTGTATCTGGTGCTATGGGGCAGCTTTTCGTGTAGTTGCTGTTGTGAAGGCTGTGATGCATGAGTGCAGTTGCAGACTGTGATCAGAACAAATGCCTGGCAGCAGTTCTGGTTCAAAAGGCTTTGATGCCTTCTTCAGACATTTTTTTCTATTTTCTTCCACAGGCTGGCAGCACCAAATTTAATCGAGCTAAACTGCTGAATGTAGGATACCTAGAGGCCTTAAAAGAAGCGGACTGGGACTGTTTCATTTTCCATGATGTGGATTTATTGCCAGAAAATGACTTTAACATTTACATGTGTGACACACAACCAAAGCACCTTGTAGTTGGCAGGAACAATACTGGATACAGGTAGGAAACCAGGAGTATGGAAAGTACCAACTGGGAAATGCCATGTTATGGATAATGTTCCTCTTCTGATGCAGATGTATACTGGTACCTACCCTTCCTGCTGACACCATGTTTCTAGTGGTAGTGTTTCACCTCTCTGGAGTGCCTTCTGACAAGAGTCAGTCCTGTCATCATCTGCACAAATGATCAGTGTCTTCCTTCTGGTTTCTGGGGTGAGGTAAAGAGTGTTCTAAGAGGAAAGCAACATTCCAGAGGTTGTGTCCAGAGCTTCTGTCAAAGCTAGAAATACATTTGCAGACTGATGGTCCTGCCTTTTGAAGGTGTGATCTTACTGTTATCAAACTTGATGCTTACAATATTGAGAGCTCAAGCGTTAGAATTTGTGAAGGGAAAAAAAGGGATGTCCTTTAATTATTTGGCTGGACAGTGTCTAGTTACAGGATCATTCTGATTTTTTAAATGGTTCCCCTAAGTGCCAGAGTGATATAAATAATATAAATTGAGAAGTCAGATCCAGTCCACCTCAGAGAAATAAAGCTCCTGAGCCTGGTGAATTTGATGTCTGGACTGTTTCAAAGAGCTTGTTTCTTTCAAATTTGCCTTGTGTCATATCACTCTAAATATTGACTGGAAGTGGGCTTTACAAAAGCTGATTTCAAAGTACTTTGGAGCAAAGCTCTGCTTCAGTTCTGGGTTTCTTTGGTTAGTTACATGAGAAAGAGGCGGGGATTTGCAAATTCCTATACAGTCCAGTCATGTGGTGTAAACTGGAACAAGCACCAATGAACTGTTTATGATGGGATTTTGGAGCACTCTGCCTGGCAGAGGGAACACTGAGAGCAACAGGATAGTCAGTGCACCAAAGCAACCCTGCCGTAGTTACTGCAAGTGTTCTGCTTCAGTAAACATGTAGATGCATTTCTGCTTTTATTTGAGGATCCTAGTACCGTTAGTTTCCTCAAAACTCTCATGTTCATGGAAAGGAGCTGTTATAGGTCAGCTTTAAGCTTTGGCTTTAAAGAAAAGTATAAACAAAATGTTTCTGTTGTTCATAATCTGGACCAGTATTCACTGGGTTTGAATTTGAATCATACTTTCGTTCCTGTATTACTGCTCTTTTTATACACCCATCAAATGGGGATAGTGCAAGGGGAATTCTTGGGTGTATTTGAGGGAATTCAGGTTCTGAGCTCAAAAATGTTACCTAAACTGAGCTGAGGCCACAAGGTGAAATGCCAGTTTGGGTGACTTCAGTATTTTATTTAGGCTGAGATAAGTACCCTGAGACATGCCACTCAGATGAGGTTGAGAGAACTCAAGTAGTGTGTGTTCTGCATGAACATAAAATACCCTGGGCACAACTGTGGGGTTTTTGTGGGTTTCCTGCAGGGTAAGTGGGTTTGTTTGTTTTCCTTCCATAGGGATAGCTTTTATGGTGTTGCAGTGCATGGTAGTCTTAGCAGCCGTGCTTCTTTGGAGAGCAAGAACTTTTAAGTTCTTTAGAAAAAAAGGTTTATATAGTAAGCTTGAAGGTAAAGGTGGGAAAAATTTATCTTAGCTAAGCTGTTTCCTTGAGACCAGCACAATGTCATTTCTTAATAACCATTTCTATTGTATGGTTTCTTCAGTCCAATTTTAAAAATCCCAAAGGAGCTGTTATTCAATTGTCCTCAGGGAAGAGGTGGTTGAACACTCTTATGGAGGTGCATTTTTGTGGATGACATCAGTAGGAGCAAGAGATTCTCTGGCCCTGCCAGTTCTGGTCTGCCTGAGGAGGGCTGAGTGGGCAGCAGTCCTGCTTACAGCTCTGGTTCCATTGGTGTCTGCCTTTCCAGTGGTGATGGGGTACATGAGCAAGCAGTGGGGTGCACATATGGAGATGTGTGTGGGCAGTTGGTTTCCTACAAGGCTTCAGGAATGGGGGTTATAGGATTATTTGTGACTCACAGTGCAGCCTGAAAGTACAGCTGGAGAGGTGGAGAGGGCTCATCCCTGCTGTTGCTGTTTATGGGACCTCCTTGCTGCCCATCCACCTTTTCACTGCATTTCTCTAGAGCACATGTAGTACAATCTCGAGGTAGTAATGAGTAACTAAAGCAGTACTGCCTCCCCTATCTTATATTTGGTCTCCTCTAAAAGAGGAGATAAAGAGAAGAGAGCAAGGAAGAGTAAAAATTCCAGAGATACTAAAAGAACTTAGAGCATGTGATACAGCATCTGCCTCAAACACCCCTTTTTTTTTCCCCCCTATATTTACGTGGAGAACACTGTCTTTTGGGAAGGATGTCATAGTCCCAGCAAATGACAGTTGAAGAATTTTTTTCAGTTTTGTCCTTGTGGAAGATTTTATTCGTCCTGTTATCTGCTAGAGGTGCAACACAACAGGGTAGAAGTTATCCAGGAGATTTCTGAAGTGACTTGTCACTTCCTGACACAGGTCAGAGCTGATGAAAGGAAGGGGCTTCTGCTGAACTTTATACTTATGAACAAGTAAGAACTACTCAGGGATGTGAAGGTTAGAAACAAGGAGGTAATGAGGTAAACAGCAGGTTACAACCCTAGACTTCCTGTTCAGGGATCTGCTTGGAAGAATCACATGTGAGATGACTCTGAAGAGGAGAAGAGGAATTCAGAAGAGCTGGTGTATCTTCAGGGATTGACTCCTTCCTCCTCAAAAATGGTCCATTCCTAAGTGCAGGAAATCAAGCACAAGTAGATGGAAGCCTGCGTGGATGAACAAGGAATTCCTGAGAAAACTTGAACAGAAAAAGGAAGCGTGAAAGAGAACTGGAAGAAAACGTGTCACTTGTGTCTTCAGAACAGGCAAGAAGGATTTGAGGAACTACAGGCCGGTCAACCTCATTTTTTAATCCCTGGAAGGTGGTCATGCAAATCTGTTCACAAGTCATGCCAGACCAACTTGATGGCCTTCTCTGATTTGGCTAGCTTGTGGATGAGGGAGGAGTAGCAGATAATGTTTATCTTGACCTAAGGCTTTCCGCACTCTATCCTGTATTCTCCATTGAAGAGGTGATGAAGTATGGACTGGTAAGTGGGCAGTGAAATGGACTGAAAAATGGCAGCACTGCAGGGTTCAAAGGGTCCTTTCCGGTCAGTGAAACAAAATCCAGCTGGAGGCCAGTCACTAGTAGTTTACTCTAGAGCTTGATACTGGGACTGTTACTAGTTAATATCTTCCTTAGTAACTTAGGCAATAAGGCAGACTGCACCCTCAGCAAGTTTTCGGAAGATGGCAATTGATGTACCAGGGACTTTGTCAGGCTGAAGAAGGTGGCCAACTGGAATAGAGAGTAGTTCAATAAAGTGAAATGCAGAATCCTGCACCTGGAGAGGAGTAACTCTTCCAAGTAGGTGCTGGAGGCCAACTGTCCTCTTTACAGAAGAGGATGGAGGCCAGCAGTGTGCCCTCATGAAAAAAGCCAGTAGCATCTTGGGCTGTGTTAACAGAGGTCAATGTTAACATTTTCAGGCTCTCCCCCTCTACTCTGCCTTGGTGAGACCCCATCTGGAATATTGTGTCCAGTTCTGGGCCTCTCAGTTCAAGAAGGACACAGAACGGCTGGAGAGAGTCCAGTGCAGAGCCACAAAGATGATGGAGTGGAACACCTCCCTGACGAGGAAAGGCTGAGGGAGCTGGGTCTCTCTAGCTTGGAAAAAAGGAGACTGAGGGGTGACCTCATTAATGTCTATAAATATGTGAGGGGTGGGTGTCAGGAAGATGGAGCCAGGCTCTGCTCAGCATCATCTCAAGATAGGACAAGGAGCAGTGGATGTAAGCTGGAACATAGGAGGTTCCAGATAATTATGAGAAGGAACTTCTTCCCAGTGAGGGTGATGGAGCACTGGAATGGGCTGCCCAGGGAGGTTGTGGAGTCTCCTTCTCTGGAGGCATTTAAAACCTGCCTGGACATGTTCCTGTATGACTTTGATCTAAGGGATCCTGCTGTGGTGGGGGGATTGGTATAGGTGATCTTTTGAAGTCCCTTCCAATCCCTAATATTCTGTGAATTCTCATGTGAGGTTGTCAAGAGCAAAAATCAGCTGCAAAGATTAGTCTGCTCATGTTAAGACCAAGAAATTAATGAGATTCTGTTTCATGGGTAACGATGGTAGAAGTTAGAAATTAACCTCACTTTGAGCTGAGATCTGTTAACATTAGTTTACTAAATAACTTGCCCTGTAGCTCATGTTGGAAATGGTCCTGCAAAGCCCCATAGCTTATGCCCCCTTGCTGTGATCTGATCTCATTCCAGCTTTTCTAGATTCAGTTCGATAGTCAGCAGCTTGCTCTCATTACTGCAAAGCTTCCACTGTATTGGTGCACAGCTTTGTTCTTTTTCTTGTTCTTGAGGTGAAGTGTCTTTTTGGCTGGCAAGGGAAATTGTGTAGAGAGAGGGAAGCTATTCGAGAAGGCTCCATTCTCTCAGCTGGAGAGTTAACTTGTTCTGGCTAAAGCAAATCACCATCTTATGAAAAGAGAACAAGACCAGCTTAATGGATTTATGCTCTTAACTCTGTGAAAGATAAGTCTAGATCCAGAGTTCCAAGGTGTTATTTTTGTTGTTGGTAGAATTTTAATTCTTCATTGTTTTCTACTTCTAGGTTACGGTACCGAGGATATTTTGGAGGTGTAACTGCTCTAACAAGACATCAATTTTCCAAAGTTAATGGATTCTCTAACAGCTACTGGGGTTGGGGTGGAGAAGATGATGACCTTCGAATCAGGTGAAAACTAAATCATTGACAGGGTAGAGGGAAATGAAATTGGTTTAAAAGAAACACCTAGCCTCCAAAGGTAGAACACTGCAGGAGGCTTTAAAACAGTATTGCAGTGGGGACTGGGAGTACAAGGTGCAGTTCTGTGAAGAGCTTTCTCTTTGCAAACGTTAGGTGCGCTTGAGACCTGGTTCTTCTGCTGGGTGTGGGTTTTGTTACGGAGTTTGTTTTTGTCTCAGCCATGGAGTATTTGTATTCTTGCTTGGAAACTGATTGTAACAGAAATAATGATTCAAGTCTGCAGTGTGATTTGCCAGAGACATAAAAATGGCATTGAGTTCCAAGAACGTGGGAATCTGTTGGTTTTAGTGGGATTGAGTTTTTTGCATTTATTGACTACCATGATTTACTCCAAGCAGTGCTTCCTTTGCATGTGGGTGGTGTTGATTATAGTTAAGATAGTGAATAACTTGAATTTTTGAAAGAGTGTATCTATGTGTGTGCTCTTTGCTCTTGTGAAAACTGGTTTTGCAGACATGCCTCTCAAAGCAGGGGGAATTTGTTAGTTTGAGAGGTTTAGTGGGACAAAGACATCAACAGAACTTTTACGCTGATCTTTTGCCTAGGAAGACATCTCGGAAGAAATCTCTAATCCTGCATTGCTGTTAGTGAAAGCAGAAAGAATGGGAAAAAAAACAACAAAACAAAAATATTAAACCTCCACAACCCTTCAAGCTCTGCTGGCAGAACATGTCAGTTTTTAACTTGGGTGTGCTTTGACATTTTGAAGTGTTTATCCTTTTCAGTTGCTTAAGTATGCAAACAATCATTTTGCAGACATAGAATTGTATCCTGGTGATGTTAAACAATTCCACCGGTAAAATCAAGTGTGTTAAGAGTTAAGAATTTTCAGTGGAGAGGTTTTCTCTGTGTCAGTTTAGCAGATCAGTCATCTGTACCATAGAATCATTAGGGATTGGAAGGGACCTTGAAAGACCATCTAGTCCAATCCCCCTGCCACAGCAGGATCACCTAG
>JAOXOE010027225.1:0-19019 GCA_028565055.1 Phoeniculus purpureus
TGCTCCGGCAGGGGGGTTGGACTCGATGATCTCTTGGGTCCCTTCCAACCCCTAACATCCTATGATCCTATGAACACCTCACCCAAACAATTTTTAAACACATCCAGGGATGGCGACTCAACCACCTCCCTGGGAAGCCCATTCCTGACCACCCTTTCTATATTAAGTAGTTCAGAATGCTGCAGGCATGTGGATTAGACATCAGGCTCACCAAAGCTCAGAGGCTGCACCTAGATGCTTCTCCAGTAAAGGCTAAGGTTTAAGTCACAAACTGATTTGTGACTAACAAGCATTGAAACACCTTTGTCATCTCAAAGATGCTGTCCAGCACACAGGAACCCGCCTTTCTGGGTAGTTCAAAGAGAGAAGAGCTCTCCTCTGGCTTCATGATACCTGGCAGCTTCAGCCATTTGGGTACTTTCCCAGGTGCTCTTCTCAACACCTGCGGAGCTTCAGGCACACTTGCTGGTTCTGGTGGCTTGTCAGACTTTTTGTCACTTCCCACTTCGGACTCAGGCTGGGATGGAGCTGTTGATTCTAAAGATGAAGAGGCAGAAGGAACTGCTGGTTTGGACAATGATCTGAGGAAGACAATAAGCAAGTAGAATTAATTAAGCTTCATTTTTCCATAACAATCCACCTCCTTTATTACAGTCAGATTGGAAAGGCTCTTCTTCATTACAAAAGCACCAGGATTTACTTGATTTAGTCACTGAAATCCTACTTTGTCCTACTATCTTCAGAATTAATTTCTTCGCAGTCAGATGAGCTTGTTTCACGCTTCCCATTCCCCCAACGTACCTGGCTACTAATAAATCAGCTGCAGAAGGGGAAACTGCAGAGCTCAGGAGGTCTGATTTCAGGTAACAATCTGTTTAAAAAGAAACCCAAACACGTGTTTGGAACCACAGCGACATCAAGCAACACACAACCACACAGCAAATACCTGCTGTACACTATGGTAAATCTGCACCACCTTTCATCAAACAGACACAAGATACAGACACGCGACAGTTTCTTTCACAACTAAAGGTGCCCTATTTCATCATTCAAATGTTAAGATCTTGATGTTTTCCTTTCAGTCCTCACTGCTTCTCTAAAACTTTTCTGTGAAGCTTTACTCTCTGGGAGAAACTGTTTCTAAGCATAAACCACACACTTGAAGAATCAAATATTCAGTTCTGTTCTTCCATCTCTACCCAGTCCACTACAAGGAGACTGTAAATGTGTTTCACAGTCATTTGTCTAGTTAACATTTTGAACAACAGCCAGACGAAGTGAGTACATTCACTCACCCCTGCACTCCTCAGATCCAAAATGAACGACAGCAGTTGGGAAGAGTTTAGCCTGCAGTGAGAGAGAAAAAGGAGAGATCTGTAGAGGATTCAACTGTGAGCATTAGAGACACATCAGCCAGCTATAAATTCACAGAGTTGTAGATGAGGGCACTGAACCATCTGTATTTCATAAAAAGCTGAACTCGTGTAGAGCACAGGGCACTCAAAGGCACCAAGCAACATTCTGTGACCTCCTGCACCATATACAGATGACAAGACCTGTACAGCCAAGGGCTCACTCCGCTGACAACCTGCCATTTACATCCGCAGCCTGAAGCCTGACCAGATGTCCCATCTGGTGAAGACCCCTGGGATCGTAGAATAGCCATCCAGTGCAGCACCTGCTGCAGCACCATCAACAACACTGTGGTGCACCCAGGCCTGGAGGGTTATGCTCTTCCTAGGAAATGCAACACATAAGGACTGCTGTGGGGATGTAGGCTGGAGAGGGGAAGAAAGGCTGTGTGCCCTTGTCTTACTCCCCTAGTATTATTCAGACTTCTTGCTTTACCAAGGTGCTCAGACGGCCGGAGCATCTGCTTTAGGAGGAGAGGCTGAGGGAGCCTGGGACTGGTAAGCCTGAAGAAGACTGAGGGACAATCTCATTAATGCTGGTAAATTAAGTTGTGTCAGCTGGAACACAGGAGGGTCCACATAAATATGAGAACTTCCTCATGGTGAGGGTGACAGAGCACTGGAATGCGCTGCCGAGGGGGGTTGTGGAGTCTCCTTCTCTGGAGACATTTAAAACCCGCCTGGGTATGATCCTGTGCGACTTGGTCTGGGTGATCCTGCTGTGGCAGGGGGATTGGACTAGATGATCTTTCGAGGTCCCTTCCAATCCCTAATGTTCTGTGATTCTGTGATCACAATGTAGTAAAATTCACCACCACCAAAGATGAAAATTAACGCAAACCCTGTATTTCAGAGGAACAGAGTTAACCAAGTAAAAGATTTTTTTAAAAGACCTGGAAGTCAGAGGAAATAAACTGAAGTAAAATCTTCAGCTGTTGAATAAACACTACTTGGAAAACAGGAGCCTTAGAAATGCTGTGCAGCCCTAAAAAAAAAAAAAAGGGAGCAGGGATGCGAGCACTGAAGCAAACTACCAAATGATGTCATCTAAATACAATTTAAAAAGTAATAAAAACTTGTCGGCTTTGGTAGCTAACACCTGCAAGGTCAGTAAGAAGGAATGAAGCAGCAGAAAGGATGCACGGAAGGAAAGTCTGGGAGCTAAAACACAACTCAAGGATTAAACCAGCAAAAAGTTACAATACAAAGTCTCTAAAACACTTGGGTCCCCAACTACTAAGATCTTGGAATCCAATAAAAGAAGGGAATTTCAGTGTCTTTTTTGGATCAGTTTCATCATCAAGGAGACTGGGAAAGTGATGTTTGTTCTTCATCTGTAACAAACAACAACACGGCTAAGACTAAGCAGCTAAAAGGGCAAAAAAATACTGCAAGTTCACTGCTACCACAGAATCACCAAAGTGCTAATGCTGGAATGAAACAAGAGAGATGGGGAGGTGCTGGAGCAGGTGCAGAGGGTGGCAACCAAGCTGGGGAAGGGCCTGCAGAATAAATCGTACAAGGAAAGACTGAAAGAGGTGGGACTGTTTAGTCTGAAGAAGAGGAAGCTGAGAGGAGACCTCATCACTCTGAGAGGATGTTGTGGAGAGGTTGGTGCTGGTCTCTTCTCACAAGCAATTAGTGATAGAACAAGAGGGACTGGGTTCAAGTTACAACAGGGGAGGTTTAGACTTGATATTAGGAAGAATTTTTTCACAGAAAGGGTGGTCAGGCACTGGAATGGGCTTCCCAGGGAGGTGGTTGAGTTGCCATCCCTGGATGTGTTTAAAGATCATTTGGATGAGGTATTGAGGGATGTGATTTAGAGGTGAACTTGTAAGGTAGAGTAGATGGTTGGTCTCGATGATCCCAGGGGTCTTTTCCAACCAGAGTGATTCCATGATTGCCTAGCCCAAACCAAATCCAGTTGGGCTCTGAATAACAAGGACAGAGATTCCACAACCTGCTCAGGCAAACCTGTTGCAGTGTCAGACCACCTTTTCTGTGCTTTCAGTTTGAGTTTTTGATATTTTATTTCAAAGGAAGTTCCCATAATTATGTTCATTTCCCCTTGTCCTTTTACTGGGAACCACTCAGAACAGTCTGGCCCATCTTCCTTGCTGCTTTCCATCATGATCACACATACAGAATCACTCTGGTTGGAAAAGACCCCTAGGATCATCAAGTCCAACCATCTACCCTACCTTACAAGTTCACCCCTAAACCACATCCCTCAGCTACTCATCCAAATGATCTTTAAACACATCCAGGGATGGCAACTCAAGCACCTCCCTGGGAAGACCATTCCTGTGTGTGATCACCCTAAATGATTACTATAGACATTTGACAGGAACCCCCAGACACTTCTCTTTCCCAGCTCTCATTGTCTCTCCCCACAAGCATAATTTAATTATCTTCTGATCTCTACCTGGGCACCCAAGAAACTGTAAAACTAGACTCACTAGTCCTACCGGTTCAAGCAAGGAATCACAAGAGCAGCCACATCTAAGTGAGGAGGGTACCCACCTACAAAGCTTGCTCTGCCGCTGAACAGTGCTCACAGCATGGCACCACACCCTCCAAGAAACTGGAGCAGCATAAAAACTGATGCTGGAGCTAAGGTGTACATTAAAAACACACTAAATCACCATGTCACAGAATCACAGAATCATTCAGGTTATGGAGTCTCCTTCTCTGGAGACATTTAAAACCTTCCTGGATGTGTTCCTGTGTGACTTGATCTAGGTGATCCTGCTGTGGTGGTGGGGATTGGACTGGATGACCAACATCCTTTCCAATCCCTAATGTTCTGTGAAAAACTGGCTCAAATAGTTATTTTAAGCTTTCAGAAGGCCTTTCACTAAGATAAAGAAACCAAATCATCATAGTTTAAAAAAGCTAAGCACTGTCACGGTTTACTCTGGACAAAACAATACCCCCTAAACTTTTCTCCTTGATCCAATAAAGAAATAAATGGATAAAAGCAAGTGACTGCCCCGATCCTATCAGTAACTTTACTTTGCAACTGCTCATGGCAGGCACAACAGAGGTTCTTGAGCCTCTGCACAGTCAGGATACTGGAATGATAGGATACTGGTCTTTGGACCAAACCCAGCACAGCAACCGCCAGTACACCACGGGACCCTGATCTTCATGGAGGAGCCTGTGGATTGCTACCTAACACAAAGACTGCTGACCAGAGGCAAAATGCAACAGCTTCGCCTATCTACCTGACTGCAAATTTCAAAGGGGTACCAGGTACTACAAGCTGGGGCTTTTTATGTTAACCCCAAGGCTACAGCTTCACAGAGAGTGCTGCCTACATCATGTTAGGCTACAGCAGAAGACACTCATCAGCAAACTCCAGGTTTCAGCTGGCTGGCTAAAATACCCAGGCATCTTCACATCCTTGCAACGATGTTTTAGCTGAAAACACTATTTATTCTATTTATTAGGTCTTTTAACATTTAATTCCTCAATCAACAGGGCCTAAGGTTGCCTGCTCCAGCCACAAAGACGTCTCTCCATAAACTTTTTTAATTAAAAAGTACCAGACGTGGTTTAGAAACCCAAGAGAAAAGTCTTGCACGAGCTTTGATGTTTCTGCTGCGTTCGGCTGAAGGGATCCCTCTATTTAGGAAATGGGTGCCTTAAAAAGCCCCCCCCCACACACATATACTCAAACCCTTTTACACACAACATCCTTTTCATGCCAGCTGCAAGTTGGAAAATGAGGTTTTTGTAGCGTGTTAGTGCTGGAATTTTTTAATAACCTCCCCTCTCTTTCCCTCCTGACCAATTATCTTGGTAAATAATTAACATTCTGAAGGAGATAAGTAAGCACAGCATCTCAGAGCTCAAAGCCCTTTAGTTCAAAGCCCTGCCCTTTTCTTTTCCCTCCTGCCACCACCGAAACTTCCTTGTCAATCAAGCTCTGGGCACACACATCAAAGCTTCATGTGGGAATGGCCCCAAGGGGTCAGAGAAAATTCATGGCAGGGCCTGCAAGAGGCACAAAGGGAAAAGACTGAGAAACACAGACCAAGAGCTAGACAGACAAACTCAGCCACACAAACGCACAGACAAAATGTACCCCAGAATAAACTTTACCCTATTTACTCAAAGGTTCACAAATAACCATAGTTCTAAGTTTCAGGATCCACGTCCACAACCATTTCCCTCTGCTGGCAAAGCATCAGTCCAAACGTTTCAGCCCAAAATCTTTTAAAGGACCTAAACAGCAGCACAGAAGTACACAGAACACAACCTCCCTCCCCAGGCTCATTTCCCTGCACCCCTATCCCTTCCTAGAGGGTTAGCCAGCACAGTCCCCCTCCTGCCAAATTCACATCCAATAAATTAGTGTTCTTCAATTCAAACAGACTGCTGGCTCATTCACACAACCCTTTGTCTGGCTTCCTTTGTGTAGAATTCTCGGGTACCATCCCCATTTCAGCACTTACTGAGGGTTCAGTACACAAAGCAACTTGCTGCATCTCACTGGTCTCCAGCCAGTCACTGACAGGACATTAACACCGTCTGAGGGGGTTGTTTTGTAACACAGAAGTATTTAAGTCAGCACCAATTTCACATTTAAAATTTCAGTGCTTGGGGGGGAGGAAATCACCCAGTGAACAATCCCACTGGCCAAACAATGTCTTGGCACAAAGATGCAGCCCAGGAAAACACACAAACCCAAAGCTGGAGCTTTTAGTGTTCTCTAAGACTGCTAAGAGCGCTAGGATCACACACTGCAGGCTATTACCTGAAAACTGTTCTCCAGTCAGCTGCTATTACTTCATCTGCAGTTGCTCTAATGCTTTTATCAACGTCCCTGCAGTTCTTAACTGCAAAGGATTCACAGAATCACAGAACATTAGGGATTGGAAGAGACCTCGAAAGATCATCTAGGATTCTTACAATAATATCCGTAAATCAAACAAAGAGACCTCCTTAGAGTTACTCTGAGCCTGTCAGACTGACCAAAAGATCACAGGTTGTTGGAAACAAACATTCACAACACTCTGTTCAGCTGGATGAGTTTAAAAGACACTTAGATGTTAGTGTTGGGGGATCTGGTTTAGGGGTGAACTTGCAGAGTAGGGGTTGATGGGTTGGATGATCCCAAGGGTCTTTTCCAACCTGAATGATTCTATTTGCAAGGAACTACTACAACACAAGCGAGTCGGCAGCTAGTTACTGTACTCAAACATCCAGCATTTCTCCTCCTTGGGGCTCCAATTTCCAGCCACATTCTGACAGGGAGAACAGATGCTCTTAATGGATTGAATTATCATGTTCGAACTACTCTGTGCAAGACATTTTTACAAGATACAGTTAGATCACTACTTTTATTGCAACAGCACCTAGAAATCCAATTGAAAAGAGATATGGTGCAACTGTATGTCTGTAATAAGCAGCAACATACAATATAAATCAAGAGTCTCCTCTCTGGAGATGTTTAAAACCCGCCTGGATACGTCCCTGTGCGACTTGGTCTAGGTGGCCCTGCTGTGGCAGGTGGTTTGGACTAGATGATCTTTCAAGGTCCCTTCCAATCCCTAGGCTTTGTTTCTTTGGGTTTCATGTTCTGGAGGGGTTTTTTTGTGCAGATGAAAAAAATGAGACCTCAAGAGATTAAGTAACTCATTCAAGATCAGACAGGGTGGCAGTGGTAAAAGCGAGAGCTAAGTAAGCCTGTCTCCAGAGTCCCATGTAAGGCTTCAACCACAGGACAGCTTGCTTCTGAGGGGATCAGAAAGTCACTGATGAGGCAATTAGTGGAAGAAGCCAACATCCTGATTACTGTCCTCCCCGTTTAAAGAGTATCATTGCAACCAACCAGCTCCTCAGATTATCTAAACACCAGTTCCATCCATTTATTACAGTCACCGAAGTTTAGCTGAACACTATGCATTTCTGAAATCTAAAGACCAGCCTCTTACTCATAAAGCCACATTTAGTCTGAAACTGTAGTAGAGCAACTGAAAGTTTCATTCCAGACAGGCAGCACGCAGTTACTCAGACACCATAGTGGTGAGCGTGGTTTACAACAGCAGAGCATCCTGGCTGCAGAGTGGTGCAACTGGGGCTGGTACGTCTTGCATTCCATGGTAAAAATATCTACGCTAGAACAACATTCCACTGTGAATCCAGCTGTAACACACAAGAGAAACATTTCTGTTTTGTTTTCCTGTGTGTTTTAGTAACTTGTTCTCCAGAGCACAGAAAAGATTTCAGGCAGAATCCTCCCTAAATAATGTCTCAACACTTCCTCCTTCACCAGGTATCTCTAGACATCACAGTGTTACAGTACACTGAGGATTGGAAGGGACCTCAAAAGATCGTCCAGTCCAATCCCCCTGCCACAGCAGGACCACCTAGACCAAGTCGCACAGGAACACATCCAGGTGGGTTCCAAACGTCTCCAGAGGAGGAGACTCACAGTACCTTAGGGATTGGAAGGGACTTCAAAAGATCATCCAGTCCAATCCCCCTGCCACAGCAGGATCACCTAGATCAAGTAACACAGGAACACATCCAGGCAGGTTTTAAACACCTCCAGAGATGGAGACTCCACAACCTCCCTGGGCAGCCCCTTCCAGGGCTTTGTTCTTTGTTACCCTCACTGGGAAGAGGTTCATTCTCATATTTATGTAGAACCTCCTGTGCTCCACCTTATACTCATTGCTCCCTGTCCTATCATTAGATGATATTGAGCAGAGCCTGGCTCCATCCTCCTGACACCCACCCTTCACGTATTTATCAACATTAATGAGGTCACCCCTCAGTCTCCTTTTCTCCAAGCTCAAGAGACCCAGCTCCCTCAGCCTTTCCTCATAAGGGAGGTGTTCTACTCCATCATCTCTGTGGCTCTGCGCTGAACTCTCTCCAGCAGTTCTGTGTCCTTCTTGAACTGACATACATGTTCAAAAAGTCCTGGGACACAGTACTGCAAAATATGTGCACTACTGCCACGCAGTTACTGCTCACTGACAGAGCGACGCGTTCAGAGCTGGCCGACTGCTGTCTAAGGGGAGCTCGCAGCTGCCAGAACGAGAAACATTCTTTCCGTTACATGATCTGAAGAGATTAGGGTGCCACAGGTCTGCTGTTAGTTTGATGTTAAAAGATGAATAAGAAAATAAGCACTTCAAAGGAGCACGCGCATGGAAGGAGAAACCCAAGCTACCAACATGAAATACTGCACAGTACACACACCCCAAACACATAAACTGGCTCTTGGAAAATTCAACCGGAAAGCCGGTGGATCAAAAGCTCCTCCAACGAGACTGCTAAGCATCGCTGAAACAGAAATAAACACTACGGTCATGGTGAAACCTGACTAAGTGCTTCGTGTTTATAACCTGAGAACAAAGCTGCTCAATGTGGACGGCAACTGCCAGAGAAGATGGATATTCTGCAGCCAGTACGTACCGAGGTGGTCTGAGCCAGCTAGAGCAGGGGACGTTTGAAATTCATAAGGCGGAGATAAGATTTGAAAGCGCTGTTTTGAGAAAGCCACTTAAGAAGGAATTCAGGTATAAAGAGCATTTATTGAGCCCCTGAGCTGAGATCAGAAAGATCTGGCCTCCAAAACCGACAGCACAGCAGAGGACATTTTAAGGCAGGATTTCCACTCTGAACTGGGTTGCACAAGGAAGACGCTCGCCCCCACTGAAGTGTCTACTCAGAGCCAGTGTAAGGAGCAAGTCTGGACAGTCTTTGTGAGGATGGTTAACAAACCTCATGAGACAAACAGGAGGTAAGAGTGCTACTGCAACCCAGCTGCATGAGAAAATCCTGACGGGGTAAATCAAGGTCTAAGGCTGCATAGAGGAGAGTGAAGTCCATCCTCCGAGCGGATGAATTTCATTATTAATTGCAATTTTTGCTAGCAAATGGACTAACCACAAGGTCTGCTGCTGGAAATACCTCCGACAGACTGACTCTGATGAAGACATTTTTCTCTGAAATCGCATTTAGACTCTTGACAAAAGCAGAGGCGGCTTCGCCCTGCTCCCTTTGTAGCCAGCTTCACCAAACCAGCGTGCCAGACGTACTGCCCAAGCTGCCATTAAAACAAATAAGGTACGGAAAGAGAAGCAAAAGCAAAGAAATCCAGCTTCTCTGGATTTCAGCCCCAGGGTGCACACCAGAGGAAATGCTCAGTGCACTCCAGGATCTGATTAGAAGATCTAAATATTTATGTGGAAGCCTGTGGATTCCTTTAGCTCCTCTGAAGACAGAGGATGGCCTCCTGCCCCCTTTGTGGCCTCTACTTTTCCAGTGGCTGGTATTCTACCTTCTGCTAACTTTTTTCCAGTATTAATTCAGCAATCAACGATTTCTTCCACTAAAGCACCCCTGAAACACACTACACAAGTGCCTGTTTCTGGGAGGAGAACGAAGCTAAAAGCTCAGCTAGCCTAGCAAAACACAAACAAGCAACTAGAGCTATAAGGAACCCAAAGCCAACCGCTACAACAAGGAAGCCTGCAGCTGATCAGTTCCAGAGAGCAAAACGTTGTAAGGGTGGGTGTCAGGAGGATGGAGCCAGGCTCTGCTCAGTGTTATCTCATGATAGAACAAGGGGCAATGGGTGTGAGCTGGAACACAGGAGGTTCCACATCAATCTGAGAAGGAACTTTTTCACATAGGTGAGGGTGAGAGAGCACTGGTAGGGGCTGCCCAGGGTGATTTGGAGTCTCCTTCTCTGGAGACATTTCAAACCCACCTGGATATGCTCCTGTGCAACTTGAGCTAGGTGATCCTCCTGTGGCAGGGGGACTGAACGATCTTTCGAGGTCCCTTCCAAACCCTAATGTTCTGTGATTCTGCTTTAGAGGAATTGATTTGAACAGAATAGGTTTCTAGTAGTCTAGGAAACTTTTCTAATGAAAATCAAGCATCAGGTTATGTGCAGACATCTTTGTAAGGGAACCACCTCAGGTGCAAAGCACTCCATGAGGCTGTTGCTGATACTAATGACAGAGAGCTGCCTAGGGCAGTTGTGGAGTCTCCTTCTCTGGAGACATTTAAAACCCAACTGGACGTGTTCCTGTGCAGCTTGGTCTAGGTGATCCTGCTCTGGCAGGGGGATTGGACTGGATGACCTTTCGAGGTCACTTCCAATCCCTAATGTTCTGTGATTCTGTGAGAGCACCTGGAGTGACTGCTGTGAATATGGCAGTTACTTGACATGACTTGACACCTTCCAGGATCTGTACTACTGATAAAGATAACCTCCCTCCCCAAGCTTTCACACATCATCCTAAAAACAGGTGTCTCAAAAAAGCTGGAGAAATTATCTGTTCCATTACTTTACCAGCGCACCCTTTTCGCTACGGTATCTGAAGAACCAAATCTGCACCCCATGTACCTGAACCAGCATTATTCCTGGATGAGCTCTTGTGCTACGGAAATGCTCAGTACCACAAGGTCACCTCAGCAGAAAAGCTCCTCGTGGTCCAGTTACAGGTGTTATGAAACACCTCAGCAAAATGCCTTTTATCTTTACAGAGCAGCTCTGTCTTTTCATCTTTCCTTCCTGATAATGGGAATGGAAGGGGAGCTCTGCCTGAAGTAACAAAGGTTCCCCTTCCACAGACCACATGATGCCCTAAAGGGGCAGTCTTCACCCTAACGCCATCCGGTGCAGGAGTAGGAAGTGCAGCCCTTAGCCCTGCAGCGAGTGCAGACACTGACCCGCACAGACTTGTTCCAGATGAAAGACCTCAGAGTTGGGAAGGGAGTCCTAGAGAGCAGGTGGGAAGCAGTGAGCAAGTCCAGTCCCCAGCACTGCCCTACTAGGCCAAACACCAGAAACGCCACCTCTTTTGCTCCCGGTCTGGGCCAGCGTCACTTTTACTGGAAGCACTGAGGCTCAGACAAAGCAGCCCGATTAGTAACAGCCGCCTATAAAAAGGGCATCCAACAACAACACGGTTGCCAGGGACATGAAAGCCAGGACAACTTCCGCACCCGCTTCTTCCAGAGAAGAAAGCTGCCTTCAGACCCTGCCAAGCACTCAGATCTGGGGCAGGGGAAGGGAAAGCCTATCCAAGCCGAAGACATGATGGTGTGGGGCCTTCACTGACTCAAGGCAGAAATCAAAGACAAAAAAGGATTTACGCTGGTAACAGTGAGGAAAGCTTCACCCAGAAGCAGCCCACTTGAACTGGGAGAAGGCACCATCCTCATCTATCAGAGGACTGTGGTCTCTGACGAGCAGAGCAGGTAACCAGAACGGTGTGACAAGTTCTCGGCAGGAAATGGGTTTTTTCCCTGTTTGATGCTTCATCCAAATAAAATGTTTATAAACACACAGAATCATTCCTGCCATAACAGACCATGACCTCAAAGGGCTGAAAAGGGCCCCAGGCAAGGGACAGTGGCTAAATGACCACAGGCATCAGAACACAGTCCTCCCAGTCAGCAAACCCAGTTTACACAATGGCCACTTTAGACCCAGCCGTGTCAAACAACTTCCAGGCTTTAAGGCACTTTCTTTTCCCCCAGCGCACTCCTAGCAGTGCAGAAGCCACCACCCCAAACTATAAAACTCTAAATAGACAGCGGAACGCAAGTCCACCTAGGCACACTTTTCTTTCTGTTCCCCTTCTTAACCCTGTTCCATCCTTCCAAAGGTCACTCCCAGTCCTTGCAGCCTTCACCCTTCTAACACCTCACCCTGAACACACATCAACTTCTCTGTTCCTTAAACAAATCAACTCCCCTTATACTTCTTGTCCAGCAACCCATCTTCCTTTATTGCTAAATCTCCGCTCTGCTTCACCTTATGAGCGTTGTTAGCCTCAGGCATTTGGGTCAAATCACAGATTCATATTGCCAACGCCCTAGGGCTCTGCAGTCAAGGCTAAAGCTCCCCCGAATATAATTTTAATTTTTAAGTTAATTTTTTAAAAGAAAATTCTGCTGGACAAACAGCTGCCTTCCTGCCCCTACTCCATCTCCTGCTCACCTCACTTACTTCACACACTCTTGTACTGGAGACAGTAAAAGAAATTAATCCCTTCCAGCTTCCCCTTGATGTGTCTTTATAGATTTAAGTCATTTATAAGAAAGAAATCCCTCCCCGTGAGGGTGCTGAGGCCCCTGGAACAGGTTGCTCAGAGAAGATGCAGCTGCTCCATCCCTGGAAGTGTTCAAGCCAAGGTTGGATGGGGCTCTGGGCAACCTGGTCTGGTGAGAGGTGTCGTTACCCATGGCAAGGGGTTGGAATTCAATCCTTAAGGTCCTTTCCAACCCAAACCATTAAACAATTATATGAAATGTAGTAACTAGAATGTACTTTAAAAAAGAGAATTTTAATTAAAGAAGAAATAAACAGTGCCAGTACTTGAAGCCATGAGATTCTAGAGGAAAATGTGGCGTATAGTGTAGGGGACAACACCACTTCCTACAGAGATACTGGAAAGAAAGCAGGATATCTCATAATGGCACAAGACCTCACTAATGTTGATCAATACATGAAGGATGGGTGTCAGGAGGATGGAGCCAGGCTCTGCTCAGTGGCATCTAGTGATAGGACAAGGGGCAATGGGTATAAGCTAGAACATAGGAGGTTCCACAATAATATGAGAAGGAACTTCTTCACAGTGAGGTGATGGAGCACTGGAAGGGGCTGCCCAGGGGGTTGTGGAGTCTCCTTCTCTGGAGACGTTTAAAACCTGCCTGGATGTGTTCCTGTGCGACTGGATCTAGATGATCCTGCTGTGGCAGGGGGACTGGACTGGATGATCTGTCTAGGTCCCTTTCAATCCCTCATGTTCTGTGATTCTGTGAAGTCCGAAGGCTGAGGCAGGAAACCTGGGAACACATCCCAGGCAAATCTTAAGAGGAAAAAAAAGAGACAGAAACCCACCCCATTTTATTCAGGAGACCTCTGTTGGAGAGATCTGCAGACACACAAAGCTTTGGAGCGATGATGAAAAGAATTTTCTAAAGCAACACGTTGAAACGTGTGAAAAGGAACCCTAGGTGAGAGGTGTGTTCAGACACGGCAGGCTAGGACCAAAAAGGAAGAACGAAGACAGACAGAGAAAGGCTGAGGGTAGTGTGCATGTGCCCTGTCAGACCAGTCTGTGCTGCAGTCGCAGCGCTGCAGCTGCTTCCCTTGCCTCAGAGCCCTAACAAGTGCACATCTTTTATTATCTGCTGTTCCTCTGAATGTTCTCCAAGAATGTGGGCCTTCAGACAGTGCTTTGGGTGGCAGATGTGGGCAAGATGATACAAGTCAGAGGAAGCTGGAAGTGCTGCCTGAATAGCTCAGAGACACAAAGCACTTTTCACTGGTATTTTCATTATTAAGTGAAATACAGAAAATGGCTTTGAAAATCATTGTTCTCTCCAACCCACGATGACATCATGTCTTACCAACATGCACACGGTGCCATTCCTGATGGCAAGAGAAGCACAGCCACGAACACTACACACGGGAATGGAGACAATGGTCAGGTCAAGAGCAGGAAGGCTGACAGACACAGAGCAGTCCTCAGGCTGTGAAGCTGAGAGGAGGCCAAGCAAGAGCTACTGCACGCCACTTCCTGAACCACAGAACCAAACAGGACTCTGATCCCCAAGAGCCTCAGGACTCCCTAGGAAGCTAAGCCTGTCACAGGCATGGTGCCAATACAAGGAACTCCAGCATCAACAGAACCACTCCCAACACTTCAAATTTTTGCAAAGAATTCTTGACAGGGAAGCAGAGAGACTTTCCACCATGAACACAGATCCATGATTCTGTTCCATGAACATTCAATAGTCTACCGGCAGCTGCACGTGTATCTCTTCCACATGGCCTGGTCAGGAAGTCATGGAATTTGGAAAGCTCCATTACAAACAACTTCAAAGACAGGCTAATCCTACCTAATTCACTACGCCTTCCTAAAAGCCTCTTTCTCTATCCCTCCCTCAGAGGTATCAAGCAAAAATCTCTCACTGCAGTCTGCTTGATCTCTTACGCTACAAGTGATCTTCAGTGCATCACAGAATCATAGAACATTAGGGATTGGAAGGGACCTCGAAAGGTTATCTAGTCCAATCACCCGACCACAGCACGATCACCGAGATCAAGTTGCACAGGAACACATCCAAGTCGGTTTTAAATGTCTCCAGAGAAGGAGACTCCACAGCCTCCTTGGGCAACCCCCTTCCAGTGCTCTCTCACTCTCACCGGGAAGAAGTTGTCTCATATTTATGCGGAACCTCCTCTGTTCCAGCTCACACCCATTGCCCCTTGTCCTATCACTAGATAACACTGGGAAGAGCCTGGCTCCATCCTCCTGACAGCCACCCTTTGCATATTTATAAACATTGATGAGATCACCCCTCAAGCCTCCTTTTCTCCAAACTAAAGAGACTTTGTAAACATCAACAAAGTTCCAACAGCACACTTTAAACTGTGTGAGTCTGGGGCAAAGTCACTGGCAAAAGCACTCGATCAGCCTAACACGTGCGTGCCAAGAGACAGAGACAGTCAAGAGTCTCTGGCCACAAACTTCAAGACACGTGCAAAGCACCTCCTGAAAACTGAATTTGGAAAACTACATTTCAGCCTTTCAGAAAGGTTATGCATGCAGAGTACACACTCCTTAATGTACAAGACAGCTTAAAATAAACTCTCAGGTAACTGTTATCACAAAGGGCAGATTTTTGCACAATATGGCCCCTAGCTCCTGCTGCAGAAAATCAGAAACAGCCACCTATCCAAATCCAGTCTCGCATCTCCTACTGCACTAGTCACAGATTCAAAGAATCACTCTGGTTGGAAAAGACCCCTGGGATCATCGAGTCCAACCACCTACCCTACCTTACAAGTTCACCCATAAACCATATCCCTCAATACTTCATCCAAACGATCTTTAAAGGCATCCAGCGAGGGCGACTCAACCACCTCCCTGGGAAGCCCATTCCAGTGCCTGACCACCCTTTCTGTGAAAACATTCCTCCTAATATCAAGTCTAAACCTCCCCTGCTGTAACTTGAACCCAGTCCCTCTTGTTCTATCACTAATTGCTTGTGAGAAGAGACCAGCACGAACCTCTCCACAACATCCTCTCAGGTAGTTGTAGAGAGTGATGAGGTCTCCTCTCAGCCTCCTCTTCTTCAAACTAAACAGTCCCACCTCTTTCAGTCTCTCCTCATGAGATTTATTCTCCAGGCTCTTCACCAGCTTGGTTGCACTCCTCTGCACCTACTCCAGTACCTCCCAATCTCCCTTGCATTGAGGTGCCCAAAACTGGACATAGTACTCAAGGTGTGGCCTCACCAGTGCCGAACACAGTCAAACCACAGATGGAGCAAGCTCACATCAGCTCAGCTGCTGTAACCACCTTTCAGGGTTCAAAGCAGATCAGATACCCTACAATACTGAGCCTAAGTCTGAAACAATGCAAATCCTCAACACTGCTACAATAGGCCAGCACATATTGTTGCACAAGGTGGACCTCTTCTGGTGAGGAGCTTGTGCTCCAAAAACACCTGGTTCCATTAGCCCTGGCTAAGGAGAAGCCCGCAGGGATCACAATGTTGTGCAGCTTCTTTTAAAAGAACTAAAGCATACGGCAGGCCGAAGGGGAGCAGCAAGTCAGAGGGAATCACAGAGCACACGTGTGAGTTCTTACCTCCAAGAGTGTCACGCTTTCATCATTCAAGACGATTCTGGGAGGTGCAATAACTGAAGTTAAAAAACAAGTTACAAAACAGGACCACCCAGCAACAACAAGAAATACAACAGGTATGGGAGGGATTACTGCTCTTTAAAGGAGTGACAACTGCCCACACAGGCTGCTTCTTAGGCAAAAGTGAGCAGGCTACAGATTCTTTGCGCTCTGAGGCTGTATTTAGGGAAGGAATTCCTCCCCAGGCCATACCTCATGGCACAACAAGATCCAATACACTACAGCTACGAACAGGCTTTGTAAATTAAGGCCAAATAGTACCAACAGCACACTCACACAAGTAGAACGGCAGGTCCGCATCTGCAAGATGGCTTCTTACAAAGTCTCTCAAAATGCCAACTGTGAAAAAAGAAGAGAAATTTTTGCTGAATGGCAGTCGTTCCTTCAGATTCTAGGCAAAAAGGCTAAGCTGTGCCAGCAGAACCACCCTCTGCAATGTCTGTAGATTGTCCTTTCCTAAAAACACCACCATCACTGGTGCAAACACCTTAGAGGAAACCAACAAACAGAAAAACCCAACACTGAGACATGCTGGTCCCTTAGCAAAAGCTAAAGATGCCAAGGAATCTCTTTCTAGGAAATCTAGCATCAGCTGCAAGATTTGCAGAGGTAAGAGTGGCAACTTCTTTTTAGCTCTTGTTTCAAAGCAATTGTGTGGGTGACCATCATCGCCAGCTGAGAATAAGAGGATCTCCCTTAACAATAGTAAAAGCTACTCTGTGTATAGTCTGACTGACACAGGCAGAAAGGTTCATCCACTCTTGTTTACAGTAGGTAAAGCTTCTTTTTCTTCTTCCTGTTTCTTTAGTTTTGGACTGGGGAGGGGTAGCAGTGGGTTTTCTCCCCAAAACTTTTAAAGCATTGACAGAAAGGAAGCATCTAAACTCATGTGCAATGGTTGGAGTTGATGATCTAAAGGGTCTTTCTCAACCTAAATGAAAGCCAGCCCAGATATGTTTCCGTGCAACTTGGTCTAGGTGGTACTGCTCTGGCAGGGGGATTGGACTAGATGATCTTTCGAGGTCCCTTCCAATCCCTAATGCACTCTGTGTGCGTGTCAGTAACACACTGTTCTGACACAAGCAATTGGTTACCACGTGGAACAGTTCCCCAAGCACAAATATTTTGTCATCGAGCAGCCTGACAGTCTTCAAGTAGCCCTGGAAATAAACTTCCCTTAACCAAGTTAATTACCTCATCCCATTCCGAGGCTGCATAAGGACAGTGTAAACAGCTACTGCTGCTTTTTCAGAGGAGTATTACTTCACTGGACAGTAGAGAGAACTGCTCAGAGCCACTCTCCTTTGTCAGGCAACTAATCCATGCCGCTGCATGGACTGGAGATTCCACTTACCGGTTTCATTGGGATGGAAGAACCCCTGCAGAATATAGCGGTCTGGAAAACGGACTCTCAACACCACCTAAATCAGAGGCAAAACACATTAGGTCAACTGTTTATGGCTGTTCTGTAACACCTATTCACAGAATCACAGAACATTAGGGATTGGAAGTGACCTCGAAAGATCATCCAGTCCAATTCCCCTGTTCTTGGCTCAGAATCTGCAAGCAAGTTTGGTTCTTCTGAATGAGGAGATAACTCAAGAGTATTTCCAGCACTGGTCAGAAAACACCTGAGAACTTTATTTGTTTATTCTGGCATTAAATCACCAAAGTCAAAGGCTGCATTGGGATTGTATTTACAAAGTAAGGCTTCTCCAGTCTGTAAGAGCTTATCATTAACTCGCAACGAGATACCATTAAAGAGGAGAGGCAGATAGGAGAGCTATGTGCACAGCACAAGGGGTTTGAAACATCTGGAACAAAACAAAGGGAGCTGTACTGCCCATGTTCAGCCACGTGTTCATGGGACAGCTGATTTTACCCAGTACAACTGTTAGGGAAGTCCCACAAACAATTAGCAGGGAGAAGATTCTGAAAAATCCTCCTATAAGTTGCTTTAGATCCTGTTGATCACAATCAACTCCCAAAGTTACTCAGCCCCCAAGTCTGGACTAGCCAGAGGGACTGTAAGAAGTAGAATGGTTACCTTTGGGTAACGCTCTAACTTTTTCTTCAGCTGAGCCTCCCTCAAAGATTTTGTCACCAGTGGAGCTTCTTCCAGGCTTTTCCTAGGTACATGGGGAGACGACAAGCTGTCACTTCTGTATTTTTATGATGTATTTTTGTTTTATTAAGCAAAAGGTCCAAGCAGGGCTGATGAGAACTGCTCAACTATTCCATGTATCCCTCACAGCACCTTACTCACGTCCTGGGGTTCCTACCCCTAAAGCTCATGTACAGAAGTACTGAGCATCAGCACCAATACCGTACAAGTAAGTCATTTTATACAAGTTTAGCAATAACTTAATTAAAACTAATGCCAGAGAAGACACTAAGAACAGCAGGGCAACATTTGCTTAGCTACTCAAAAAGAGACAGGACTTCTTCATCTGATAAAACAGCTACTAAAATCAGACGTGGTTACTTCAGAGACACAGAAAAGCTACTGACACTGAAAAACAGCGCTGGCATAAAAAGTTAACAGGAATTAGTTAGTGACAGGGAAATGATGCAAAAATTAGAAGGTGCAGACCAATCAAGAACTGACATGGTTTCACTTATGGACTAGTGGGTGCAAGAATAAAAAACTACCTGTATTTAAGATGAAACAATAAATTCAAGAAAACAACTATGTGTTTTCCTGTAAGTAAAGAAATAAGCTGAGGTCCAACAGACCCCACGGTCAGCTTTAGACCCTTTTGTTTGCACTTAATTCTGGGTAACCAGGTTACTAGGCTAGACTTTAGTGAAACATTTGAGCATGTATCACAGAACATCAGGGATTGGAAGGGACCTGGAAAGATCATCCAGTCCAATCCCCCTGCCACAGCAGGATCACCTA
>JAOXOE010027226.1:0-19018 GCA_028565055.1 Phoeniculus purpureus
AGGATCACCTAGACCAAGTCACACAGGAACATATCCAGATGGGTTTTAAACGTCTCCAGAGAAGGAGACTCCACAACCTGAGTGGATATATCTCCCCATAGCAGTGATCATTCATTCCATGTGATGAGGGCAATTGCATGGCAATTATTTAACCACAGTTTACCTACAGCTAGGCTCCCACACTTGAGAAAAGGCTCAGCTCAGGTGAGTAGTGACTATATACTGTAGTGTAACTATAAGTAGTGCTGGGCAACTGCTATTTCCTCAAAGGAAAAAAAAAATTGTAGAACTACTAAGATATAATGATGACAAACACAAAGTACTACTCAGCTTAGGCAGTGAGACTGGAAGCAAGAAACTCAGAGATGTCAACTTGCATCTCTTGGCCTTAGGACACAGTCTGGGCAGCCCTAAGCTTGCACTGAAGCAAGCATAGGGGATTATTTTTTGAGTTTGGAATAGCTTTTACTCTGCTTGATTCAAAAATAAATGTTTGGCCAATAACTAGCTGCTTACCTGGGTAGCAGCTATGTATATTGGCAAAGTAGTGTCTAAACTGTGTCACTTCCACAATCCAGCTGTGGCAATCTTGGTGCACAGCTACACACATGATGAGCTAAGAAAGTGTAAATTCAGAGCACATTACTAAGTGTCACCTACTTGTGAGCAGGCAAGGCATGTGGAAAAGCAACCCGCACCCATTCCAGCTTTAAATTCCCATTTGAAGTATTACTACCATGGCACACTAATTAGCATGGGCAGATCTTTGCATATACAGGAATTTTGTCTGTTTGACTAGAATTTATGTCTTTTACACAGTTCCAAAAATTTAATCCATCACTCCCAATTCTTGAGAAAAGGCTAATAGGAAGTCCTTTACACCATCAGATGGACCAGCTGCTCTGACTGACATTGCAACAGCTAGGCAATTTGGGGCATGCCCATGCTACAGTCAAGGAAAATAACCATAAGAAACAGAAGGCTGTCATCCATAAGCTCCAGCTGCTTGAAGCTGGCAGAAGGCTCGGCACTTTGTGTGTTGCTCTGGCAGCAAGTAAAAAAATTGAAATACTTACCTTTTCACCTTTTACTCCACTGCAGTCACACTTGGATATAGATGTGCACCCATGGCAAGCCTTTAAAGACAGAAGACAAATTAAAAAGATGTTTTTAACAAGCATAAGACTGTATGAAGTCTTTAATACTATTACAAGTTAGTCTAAAGCATAAGCCTGCAAGGTTTGTCACTTAGCCATTACACATGTTCAAAGCAGATACATTTAACAATGTATGATCACCTTTATTTGCTACACTGGTACCTAACTGTATCACAGGTACTGTTCACCATTCACCTGGACATCTGAGACTTAAAAAGTTGATTCTTAATCACCACTTACTCTAGGACAGGTATCATGAAACACCTATGGCCAAAGGGGCCATTACGGTTCCCACCAGTAGATGTCAGGTTTTGCACACGAGTTCAAACCCAAAGCTTACACACCCACATCTACAGGAGTGCATTTGTGACAGCGTTGGAAAGGTACTAACTACACGATTGATTCTTCCCTCCACAGCTCAGCTATTGACAAAGGCTTTTTTACAAAGGCCCAGAGTTCATCTAGTTGTGTTCACACTTGATGAAAAGTCAGCTACAATAGTCTTTATCATGGAGTGACTAAGGAGTGAGAGAGACACAGAAGCTTGATTCCCAAAAGAGATCCAAGCTGAGTAACCTTTCCACACCACGTTTGCTTAATTTATATTTTTTTCACCCCCACCCCAACATGGGACAGTCATTAGACCTTAGCATTGCTTTTAGAGATGAGCAGCTGTGCTTACCAAAGTCAGATTCTCAAATATGAGAGGGTTTTATAATTTTTTGGTATAGTGCAGTGTTTCTACAAGATACATACGCTAAATGTTTTACAGTTAAAAAGTATGTGACACATCAAACAATACGCTAGGGTGTGTAACTTCAGGGTTTAACATCTTTTGAAAACTGCACACACTTTAAAAGTTTGAAGAGCTGGGCTTCTGTGATCCTCCCCCTGAGTAATCTACAGAGAACATCATGTACAAATTTCAGTAAAGCCAGTCAGCGTCAGATCTAAACTATACCCACGCTTGATTTCTTGTCTTCATTATCACAGCAGCATTTAGAGACAACCCATCACCTACCTGGCATTAGGAATGCCCTGGCTCTCAGCCTAAACACACTACCCGCATCAGACTGAAAACACACAAGTAACTTAATTCACCTGGAGCTACAAAAATTAGTAGTCTATGCTGGGCATCAACTAAAGCATCAAAAGGCAGACCCTAGAGTTAAGCACAGCAATAGTGCCACATGACGTGGCTGAGGCATCACTTCTCCAAATATTCCATTTGGCTTCTACAATCAGTTTATTGATTTGATGTATATGAAAACTCCAAATCCTTAGTTGAAAGGGGTTTATTGAGCCATTTCCTAAAGTTCTTCAGACTGGGCCAAGCAATGAGTAACCTGGTCTGTTCTCAAGGCTGATCTTGGTTGCAGCAAGGTGCTTGGCTGGGCACCCTTCTGGTGTTCCACTTCAAGTTACCCTGCAAATTTGGTATGAGACGCTTTTCACTTTTAAAAGTAGATTTTGAAAAACATCACGTTTCTTGTGAACTAGTTTTACTATTAGTCTTGCTAATAAAGCTTCATTTAAAATGGGTTAACCTTAGTTACATACAGTATTCCCTTGCCTCACAGTGCAAGCCTGGCAAAGAAACAATGAGTTACCTAGTTTGCTGTGAGAAGTGGGTTTTTCACTAGAAAGGCAGCATAGTGAGAGCTCCCTGGAAATATCTGCTGCCTCCAAGAGATAAAGGGAGAAAAAAAAAAAAAACCAGTACTCATGAAAAACTACCAGAAGCTGTGCAGTCATAAAACACGCATGGGTGATAAAACAGATGGCAAGCACAATGGACGATTGCTCAGTTGCACGTTAAGAGCTACAGCAGTGGGGATCCCATAGTCTCTTTAGGCCATTGATCTGGTATCTGCCTGACTTTGTGGTGAAGCTTTCCTCCCTCATTCCTTCAAAATCTCAGAATTCCCCACACTGCAACTTGCACCCATTAACTCAGCCTCACAGAATGTGAGGGAGCCTGGCTCCATCTGTACTTCACTCTCCTAAGTAGTAAGATTACAGACTTAAGATTCACCTCTTCTCCTTGAGCCTTTTTTCCTCCCAAGTCCCAGCATGTCTCCATACACCAAACACATTCCAAAATAAAGGTCACTTCTCTCATTGCTTTATCTCAGCTTGTGTTTTAGAGCTAAAGACTTACTTCTGCTGATTTTGAA
This sequence comes from Phoeniculus purpureus, assembly GCA_028565055.1. NCBI lineage: Eukaryota > Metazoa > Chordata > Aves > Bucerotiformes > Phoeniculidae > Phoeniculus > Phoeniculus purpureus. Next base: position 3,335 of record JAOXOE010027226.1, read on the forward strand.
AGAGCTGACAAAGAAGCACCTGTCCTGCAAATGTTGGCAACAAATAAAGGTGGATTCCATGCTGAATAAATTCTGCAGCATAAAAAAACCCCTAGCTTCAAGATGAGTCTAGAACTTCCTGTATAAAGTTGAGGAAAGCACTTCTCTTATTCTGCTTGTAGTTTAAAAGGTAAAAACTTCTTTGATTTATTCAATATAGTTTAGTGGAGTTTTTCAAAGCTATGACTGTCTCCCTAAGTAATTTATGCAGCCAGACTGGATTCCTTACACTTTGAGGAAGCTCTTAGTATGTAGAGTGAGCTTGTCCTGAAGTCAGGTTAGTATCGAATGCTTTTTGACAGATGGTTTGGATATTCAGTCCAGATGTATTACCTGCAGGAAAGGAACAAAGTCCTCCCCAGACAACAGTAAAGGGAAGCTAAAAGCAGCTAAAAGCCTAACGAGAAAACTCTTCAAATAGCCACAGTAATCAACTGCTAGTAACTTTTGGCTTAAATCCTGGGAAGATCTATTCACCCACAAGCTTATCAAAGAGCACTGCGCCAGCAGTCACTTATCTTCCTGTACAAAAGACATATTTTGGCAGATTGTGTTTCTTGTTTGCATCAAGTCATATCCTGACCAAATTCAGGTTTGGGTTTTCTCTTTAAACAAAAGAGTTTGAAGAGAAAAAGCCCTGAGAATTTGTACTACATCAGGATCACCTCTCACCACTTACAGATCATATTGCAGTACAGCACGAATAACCAAAGTAAAACACGCTGGCACAGCCAAAAAAGTGCTTAACAAGCTACTCCAAGTGAAAACTTTCTCCTTGTTTAGGCTTTTCAGTAATCTCAAGGTCTTTTTCACTTGGGAAAGCAAGCAAAGCACAGGAATTGTGCTACAGGAGAACATACTCTGCATAACAAGATAGCAGAAGTTTGAAAGCTACTCAGCAGCCACAGGGTCGACATTTCTGATGGCACAAAATTAATTCTAGAACTCATCATAATTAAGATAAAATCCAGGCTCTGTACAATGCATAGTAACACCTGGAATTTTTCCTGCACACAAGTACCAGTTTGCCTACACCTCAAAAGAGCAGATACAACTACAGCATTTCAAGCATTGGAAAACCCACATTAAGAGAAAGATTTAGATGGTCATAATGAGTAGTATATACTTTGTAACAGTTTAACCATCACCACCTCTGAAAGTTAGGTGACTTGTGAGTTCTCAGGTATGGAAAGTTAGTTCCACCGATGTTTGGAGTCTGAGTGACACTTGGTATGCTTGTGATAGGTTGGGAACCGAACAAGCCAACTGCCTTGTACTAGGCAGCCAGAAATCTTCAGCAGTCACTCAGTTCCCAGCACTGGTCAGTAGGACACCCTGTCTTGTGAGACAGACAAGGTGATAAAAAGAACTTGAATGGAAAAGTGAGATGTGACTTGATCATAAGGAGCTGGTCTCAACACTTATTAAAATCTATCAGTTTTCAGCTACACAGGAGATGGATAAAGAATTGAGGCAGCCTTTAAGATCAAGGCCAAAATTACTCAGACTTGCTTCTTACCTGCTGTATTCCCATTGCCTCACCCCACTCCCACCAGGTACCTGTAAAGAGATGAACTCACTATCATTCCCACTTTCTTTGCTGTGACTTTTACACAGCAAGGCACAATCAAGGAATCTAATTAATCTATTAGAGTTTAGCTAATCCTTTCACTGGATTTTCCTGACAGCCTCTACTCCATTGAGGCCATGTGTGCAGAGCAAGTTCTTTTCATTAGTGTATAAAAGGAGGGATGGTATTGGTTTACTGGTCAAAGGATAATTCTTCCAGAACAAGCCCAGTCTTTTGTGTCTTACATGGACTGAGGAAAACTGCTTTATTCCACAACCAGAATGGGGGACATTGTTTGTTTTTCAGTTTGAAGGGAAAAAAAAAAGTATATACTTGAAATCAGTCACTTCTTACTCTTGGCCACAGGTTTGTTACAGTCAGCTCAGTGACATGAATTAAGTTATCCACAAAATTTCTTCTGATCAGAAGCCTGCACTGTGTATTTGCTACATCCCCTGGTTACAAGTGCAGCATATTCCATGTTCCCCCCAACCCACCTCCCAATGGCCATTCACAACAGTACTGCATAATGTATTCCTAAAATCCTCCAGGCAGATGAATCCTGCTCCTAGAGAGAATAGCAACTTGGGGCTTCCTAAAATTGTAAAGGGAAAAGAGAATCTCCTTTAGATTGCTAAGAGCAAGTTATTAGAAGTTACTAGTTAGTGGCTTCAGGTAGGTTATTCTGATGTCCTATCTGTCAGATTCCAAGAGCCATTTAAGCAATGCATTAGGTGCCTAAATCATCTAGATGGGAAATTTAGTTGTGCTTCAGAGGTGATTTATGATTACATAAACACAGCTGCAAGGAAATTAAGCAGGTAATTGTCTGTATGTAGGGATGGGTATAGCAAGTATCTAAACCCACAAACTAAAGTAATACCTTAAGTACCAATGCAAAGTACTTGAACAGAGATGAGTTTAACAGTATTTTAATGGGGATGAGTTGGGAAGCCAGCCACTTACAGAGCTTGAGTAATAATCATGAGAAAGAGCTACTGCTTCTTACAGAAGCACAGTACATGAATCAGTAAGGTGCCTTGGAAAAGTATCAGTTCTTACATGACCTAAGTGGCTCACAAGTGAACTCTCAACCCAGTTAAACAGTTGGATATAAGAGACAACAAATAGCCTGAACAGTAGTCTGAGCAATTTCTTTACTCCAACAACCTCTTTAGGAATTATTTTACCATGAATCCAGAATTCCTTGTTTGATTACCCCCTTTCATTCCTAGGAGAGTACAGTGACATTACAGAACCTCCCCACAATACAGCTTGTACTGACAGACTTTTCTTGACAGCTCAATTCTGATGGCAGCAAGACAACAAATTAGAATCAAAACCCAATTGTGTACAGCCACTGATTTTAGTGTGTTGTCACAGCAACATTTAACCTATCAGGTGAGGAAAAACCTTCCTCCAGCAGACAAGAGACACACAAATCACTGACATAAACGCTGCCTGGGAGAAGTTGGCCAGAATTGTAAAGCAAACGTAGAACTGCCACACTCTGAGCACAGGAGCATAACTGAACTGTGTAACAATGATCCACAGGTTGCAAAGGATGGGCAAAGAGCAGGCAGAAAGGCTAAAAAAAAATGTTAATATGCACTAAAGTCACTACTCTTTGCGTCCTGTATCTGCATGTACCCATGCTTTTCTCTGATGGCTTCAATAGGATTTATTCTAGTACATGTAGCAGCCAAGCCTTTCAGTAGTTTAGTTTTACTAAGATTCTCATCCACTAGAGTGGTCAAAGAGGAACTAGTCCTGAAATCTATAGTCAAATCCCACACATATATTTGCTGTTTCTACAAGGCTACTACTTACAGTAAGATTAACCTTACAGCTACTCAGGCAACAATTTACCAGTACTCAAAGGTGTACTCTCATTCTTAGGATGAATAGACTAAATACTTCAGGCTTTATTCTTTCCTTCCAAATACTGTAAAATGTATTAGGAGCAAGTACTCTTTGTATTGTTTCATACTATTGAGAACCTCAAGTGTCTCCCTTCAGTATTGACCAATATTACATAAGCAGCTATTCCTGTTAGTAAGCTCATTGGGCAATACTAATCAGGCAATAGAATTTAAACACAGAACAACTTTCTTCAGTGAGCAAAGAAAAAAAAAATGCTGAGTGAAACAGAGTCCTGCATCCTGACAGAGCTGAAACAAACCACTAGTAGTTCATGAAACAGTGGAAATTGCAGATTCTCAAGGTGAATTGCAACATTTCATTTATTCATACTTGTTCACAATTTAAGATTTGTAGAAAATTTTCACAGCAGTACTGCAACTACCTGTTGGACAGCTGTGGAACCTACTCCTAGAATAAAGCTTATACACAGTGTAGAAATGCTGCTCCTCACACAGTTGTTCTAGCTGCTACAGGAGTTGCCTAAACACTACAACTATCAGCCCCTACACTCAAACACCACTTAGGAACACGACATATTAATGAAAGAAAAATAGAACATAAATATTGGCTAATTCTACCTTATAAAGGCTTACTCCTCTGCCAGAAATTCATCAGCAAATTCAACATATAGAACTGACGCTTTTCTAAGAGGAAGACTAGAGTACTCCTGTTGCTGCAACCACACAAAAGTCTCAAATTCAATTATTTGTAGCCCTGCCTATGATGTAAAAGAAATTCAGTCTTTCAGTTCCAAGCAGACAAAGATAAAGCTTTATTTTGGTGGTGGTCCTCAAGGACATACAGTGATTGGCTTGCCAAGATGCTTGTAACAAAACAGCTGCATGGCTATTTGGCTAAGGATTTACTGCTCATTCAGGTCAAAGATTTCACCATTTATCTTCAGCAAGCTGAGTTTCCTTTCACTTGTCTGGACACAAACATAACCAAGAAACAAAAGGTTTTGTGGGGATTTGACAGTTAAGTCGAGAATTCTAGTTATGGTTTCACATTTCTTCAGGCTTAGCAAGAATACAAGCCTGCAGATAATTTATGTCTCAAATCTGTGCAAAGTCAACTATGGCAGCAAAGCCATTACAACTCTAATCTAAATGGCCAGTCTCACTGTTCTGTCCTCAGTAATGTTTCTAAAGAGTTACTGAAAACTTAAAACTTTAATTATGACATGTTCCTTTAATTTTAAATTCTAATGTTTTAAGTACTTGTCTCCCTCAGTTTACGTAGATACTATGAAAGTGTGTTTCATTGCATAAAATGTGAGAATCAGAACATGTTTGCAAAAGTTCTTGACCAATTTTTATTAAGGTAAGGGAACTTCAGACATGTAATTTAACCCGTTACACCTTGGGGCACTGTCTTTCTTTGAAGTCTGCACAATGCAAGACCTGTTCAGACTTGCAGAGGAAACTCTTAGCTGTAGTAGCCACAGCTCTGGCTACTATGAATGAGAACACAGAGGAAGATAAAAAAAATATATATAGATTCTGAGACATCTGATGGACAAACAACCCTTATTTTTCCTCTTAAGAGGCAGCACTAGGTTGGTTCCTATTTAGACACCCCAACAGCTTATAGCATTAAAAAGAAAAATTAAAGACCCACTAAAACTAGTTAACACACCCCAAACAGTTGTTCTGATTATACAGAAAGTTTATAGACCAATAAATTCTCTCAGAACACAGTTACTGTAATTTGCCTAGAATTAAAGTGTTACTTTTTTTGAAAAAGGAAAAAAAAGCAAGCAAGAGAATCTTGCCACAACTACCTTCAAAATATGCATGACTTTAAGCAACTACCTCTGTTAAAAGCATTGCATGGCAAGATGTAGATGTGAGCTCTTTTCTGAAGAGGATTGAATTTTTGTGCCTGTACTTTGCACTAAAGTGATATGGCATTTTACTGCTTTAAACCAAGCACATTATAGCCTTTTAACACACTTCTCTGGAGCAGTTATCTTTATAGCAGCTTCTAGCTAAAATAAAGGCAATATTTGCAGCAATATATCTTCCCTTAGACCAACTAACAGTCTAACCACAAGCAACTTTTGGACTCACTCTTTACTGGATTAACATTACAAAGATTGTTTAACTTTCATTCATCCCCAAGCTGCAACTACTTGCCCATAAAGATTTCTCCCTACAAACCTGACAATATCAGAGGGAACAATTCCTTGCTCCTTCCCTGGAAGGTCCCAAAAAATGCTCAGACAAGATTTATAGAAGCATTCAGCTACAGATTTTGCAGGTGAGTGACACTCCATGCAGCAGCTGCTCCTGCTACACAACTGGCAAACACCTGGTCTGCTTACCATTGCCTCTAGAAACAGAAAAGATGGCAATGACTCATTCACCCTTAGCAAGCCCATGAGAGGCCAGAAGTCAGTAAGAAGCAGCTTACGCATAAGCAGTTTTAAACCTCCCAAGTTACTCACAATTATTCATTTTCTAGGTTCTTCCATCTCTGAAAGTGATAGTTGCCACACTGTCATAACGAGGGCTGCCACTTGAGTGTAGGCAAGGAAAAGAGACATTGACACTTCTCCCCACTGAGAACTCACATTTCTGTGGTCTGTTAGTCTTAGAAGACACAGCAGGGGCTTCAGTGTAGTACTTTTTAACCAAGTGGACACAAAGAAAGCAAAATAATCGTATCAAGCTCCACTGCCCTAACCATAAGCTTTTTCAAAAGTAAAACTGAAAAGATTTGAGAGGCCAAGTAGTTTTACTCCTTCCCTAATGAACAGGAATTTCCAAACAACTCCACATCATACTACACAAATTTGCAAAGTCTATTTAATAGGAGCTCAGGCTCAGCATTACCTTTCTGCTACCATCCACAGGCAACATCTTAAAGATCATCTATGTTTTGATTTGGCAAATACACCTTTTGGCAAGCACACCTTTTGGCAAGCAGTGAGCCCTGCAGACAAAGTGTAAGCTACCAGGTGGTCCTCTAGTCCACTTCATCTCCAAGTTCATGAACTGACAGATGCCAAACATCATACCTTCCTCTTCTCCCTTAAATAAATAGCTGTAACAAACTGGCTTTTCAGTTATGGAATGGGATGCTTTGGGGATGGTTAAGTTTCATGCCACCTCTGTAAGCAACTCACACCTCACTGTTGCGCATACAGTTCTAAACACTGAGCACAAAGGAAACCATCCTCTAGCTTTTGTACAGATCATAATAAAGCACCCTAAACAAGTACAGCAAATTAGAGGAATGGTTTCATTTAAGCTTGCTCCTATCTTTGCCCGCTCAGTTACACAGTTCAGCAAGTAGCACCAGTACTGAGGCACAAGCATCAACCACCTGGCATGGCAGCATACAGAAAGGCACTTTGCTTTTCAGGAAGTCTCAGTTTTACTTGAATTTTACACACAGTCTCTAATCACTACCCTCTTGAGGCTCCCTGATTTTTTCCAGCTGCAAATAAGTACCACCATATGGTACTCATTACAGGTTAATATTTACTACTCATTTAGGACCTTTCCCAGGCAACAGGTGTTAGATGTTGCCCCTTTCTATAACCATGTCCAAATGTAACACAAACCTAGAACCTGTCAACTTGGCTTACAAACCTCCAATACTGCAGCAAGACAGTTCTTGGATAGTTGTAACACCACTCATTCTTGCAGTCTTACTCCTTTCCTGGTTAAGGAAATGGAATCAAGATGCAGGCTCCAAAGTAACTCCCCACAACAGTGTCCAGTTCCTCACCATCATCCATACAACATAAAACTGAGAGGCTTCAGTTACCAAGTCCCAAAGGTTGTCAGTCATTCAGACCACACAAACACTAACATTCACTTCTTCTTGGTGAAGAGGCAAAATAGACCAGCATTTCAGATTAATCCAACCCTGTTGGGGTCTCTCTTGAAACTACTGAAAACACTGAATTAATACCAAAGATTAAGCAAGTACACATGCTAAGAATAGAAGCTGTGCACAGTGATATTGCACCAAGATATTATCTGAAGCTGTACACACCCTCCTAACTGTCAGAACAAGACCTAACTCACTTAGGGCTGGGTGGGTGTCTGGGGGATTTTTTGTGGTAGAGACGATTATCAACTCCATTCTCCTTCAGTTCTTGGACCAAGTATCATCGCTCCAAGGTCCTTCTAGCAAAAGCTGTTTTATCATTTGTTTATGCCTGTAGCCTCATACTCCATATGAACATTTTAATACTTGCAGACAGTATGATGGGCTGCACCATCTCTGCATTGCTCAATGCTAATATAAAGTTACACTCCAGCCTCAGGTAATCAAAGTTGATAAATGGGCACTGAAGAGGGCCAAGTTAAACAAGGAAGCAGTGAGGACAAAGTCATTGTCCTAACCTTGTAAATCACAGACACTCCCTGAAGAACAGAGCATCAGGACCCAATGCATTGGGAGGCCCTTCTCTTTTTTTGCTCACATGAGTTTAGACATTCCTGAAGATTACAAAAGCTGAATATTTAGTAGAAGCTGCCAGATGCACATTGAACAACTCACAAGCTTAACTTCAGTAGATAAAGAGCAGCCCTCAGCACCAGCCTCTCAAATTTATTTACTCATATACTGGCTATGCGATTCCTAGAACACAGGGTCTCTTTAGAACACCTGCCACTTCAAGTGAGTTGTTTCACATCCTGATGCATCTTGCTGTCAGAAAGCAACCTTTACAGTGAGACAGAGGATCACAATAGCAACTTCTCATAGACTACTACACAGGAGCAAAGCAAAAAGGTGCCTGAAAGTATTTTACTGCCTTTAAAATTCTGGAAGATATGACTCCAGGCTACTGCTAACAGATTTTTTTCTAGCAGGCACACATCTTGGAATTAGATATTCAAACTTGATTAGAAGAAATAAATTTCATTCCCTTGCATAGAGAAATTGCATCTAGAGGCTACAAATTACCTTGTGCTGAGATTCATTACACTTGGGTTGCACCAATCATTGCTAAACAGAAGACACACCCTGAGTTGTCAGACATTAAAATTCTGAACTCATGCCAGAGAACTAGCTAAAAGAGACAAAGATAAGATCTTTACAAAAAGCACTGAAAAACCAACAAATCTTTAAAACAAAACTACTAACATTGTATCACCAGTAGGAAAAGCAAAATAGATCTGACTGGTTCTAGAGAAAGGGATTGTGGAGGGAAAGGAAACACACTTTGTATTTGTTTCAAAGAGCAGCTGAGATCAAAGTCTTTATAATTTCTTCTGCATTATGTCTCTATTCCCGCCATTAAAAATATTTTTAAGAAAGTCATTCTGGAGTATTTCATGCTGGAGCATTCGTCCCGAGAGGTTCAGTAATAAAAAAGCTGCTTGAATAAACAACACACTACCAGATAGTATTTCAGTAAAGATACCAGAGTATTCTTTTCTAAAAGTAGAAGGATGAAATCCTCCTAAAACTTGTGAGCAAAGTGTCACATTCATTGGGTGCTCTGCAAATAAACAGTTGAGTTTGATGTGTTTTGGGAAGGCCTATCATTGTTCTGACACATGTAAATTTAGTTATTCCTTCCTCTAGCAAATTGTTTTAATCAGTCACTCTCTGGAGGTTACTCAAGAAGCAAGTTAATACCTGGAAGTGTCTCATTAAGACGATTTCTTTGACCAGGTCTGAGACAGTAAGCAAGCTGACAGTAAAATACTGTCACGTTTAAAAGCAATGGGAGCAGGCAGTGCACACATTTCCAGCACAATAAAGTGAGGAAATCCATTTGTAGGAAACAATCCTCATGTACTATAAAAACTCAAGGTGCAGTTCTTTGTGAAGCTTGGCACCCATAAGAAACAGCCCCTGGCATCTGCACACATTCCAAACCAGAAAGTCACTTTCTCTAAGGGAAACTATCCCCCAAGGCACCCTGTTTTAGGGAGTATCCCAAATCCCACAAGTGTTATTTGGAGCTGAACATATGCCAAGAAAATAACCTGCTGCATGTCTGTGCTAAACACTCTGCATCCTACAGCAACCAGTAGGTTAATTACCAACACTCAATAGGGAGTTTCTACCTAGATTATCAACGTATCTTTTCTGCTATGGAGACAAAAAAGTCACTGAAAAGCTCACAATGAAGCTGCATTCACAGTGATCCATCACCTTACTGGTGCTAAATACGTTTGCTTAGTCTGGCTGTTTAAAAAGAAAAAAATCGAAAACATTAGTCATGCTTGACCAACCCAATAGCCTTTTATGAGGGCATAACCAGGTGGATAGATGAAGGCAGAGCCGTGGATGTGGTCTATCTTGACTTCAGTAAGGCATTTGACACAGTCTCACATAGCATCCTCACAGCCAAACTGAGGCAGTTTGGTCTTACACTGAAGGAACTTACTTCTTCCCAGTGAGGGTGACAGAGCCTTGGAACAGGCTGCCCGGGGGAGTTGTGGAGTCTTCTTCACTGGAGATATTTAAAGCCCACCTGGATGTGTTCTTGTGTGAGTTGGTCTAGGTGATCCTGCTGTGGTAGGGGGATTGGACTAGGTGATCTTTTGAGGTCCCTTCCAATCCCTAATCTACTGTGATACTTCTGCGTCTTCTCAGGAGCGACCAGCTCAGGCATTCCACAACCACGTAACAGTGTTCATCACTTAATCTCCACCTTGAACCAGCTCTGTGGCTACTTCTAAAGGGATATTTGCTTATCACTCCGTGTTCAAAACTGTGCCTTAGGTACCACTACTGCATAGGTAGCCACAAACTAAAGTACTGTGTTGGTGTAGGTACTCACATGAGTCATAGAATCATAGAATGGCTAGGGTTGGAAGGGACCTTAAAGATCATCTGGTTCCAATGCCCACTGTGTCATTAACACAAGTGAGTCCATTCCACCCAGTTTTGGAGAAGAAACACAGGTAATAGTTTAACAATTCAGCCAAAGCATCTGATAAAATGTATTTGATGTCTTCTGCATGATGATATAATACATCAAAAATCTGATTTTAAACTTTTTGACAAGTTGCCCCAGGCTTTATATCAAAATTAGCCTTGTGCTGCTGCTGCTGAAAGGAAGGAGGAGGGGAGACAGCTGAATACTGTGCATTAAGAAAATAAGCAGTACATGAAGTGGGTGTTCAAAGTGGAAGTGGCCTCAGAACCCCAGTGGTTCCAGGGACTTCTGTGACATACTGTGAACAGACATGAGCTCAATCTGTCCACTTTCCAAGGTGGTCAAGGCTTTGTGGTTAGCATCATGCCAATCCTGAATGGAAAAGACTTGCCAGGAACTAAATATACTGACTTGGGCTTGGTGCTGCATTGATGCAGCCACATGGAATTTGGACAAACTGGAACACAGACAGAGCGAGGCTGTGCTGGCTGACAGTGCACTGGCAGACAAGCTCTATGTTCATCCATAAGAGCAAACAAAAGGTCTTCCTACATTGTGTCATTCAGGAAAACATGCAAGCCACCCTTTCCAAATCTTCCATAAAACAGGCTCAAGCTCCCCATGAGAAAGGACACATGGGAAGCACATTTGAACAAGCTTCTAGATGGCCACAGTTGTGCTTTTTCCGGTCTGCACTGAGTACAGACTCAGTGTACTCACTCATACATGGGTATGTCTCTCTCCTGGGGACATCCAGAGCTTTGCACCTTAGAGGTGAAATTACATCAGCAGGTTCCAGTGCTGGCACTCCTGACGGTCACTGACAGTTTAGCAGCTGCATATAAGGCAGAAGTGCTTCCCTGTTCATTTCGGTTACACTAATGTTTGAAGTCCTCCCTGTTTTGGTTCCCTATGCAGAACAATGACAGAACCACTCATACTGTCACTTAACATGGTCATGGTGACTTCATAACTCTACAACCAAAGTTCATTTTGGGGAAGGAATATTCTTTTAATTAAGTCACTCCAGCTTACACTGCTGAACCTGTGAACTGGTAGTGCTGGGGTTTTTTTATTTAAACTCTGCATACTGGAAATAGGAGAGCCACTCACTTCTCCAAGAACCCGAATCAGAAGGCTTGTGGAGTATCAAGAAGTCACTTGATTTCCCTCCCTCAGTTTCATCTACCTCCCCTGCTCAACACCACATTTCCTGGTTTCAATCAGGAATAGAAGCATGAAAGCTGAAACAGTACTTAGAACTATTTATTTTTTTGTAAAATCAGAAACAGGATGTATCAAACATCTTGTGAGAGAGCTTGTTCTCCTGAGGCTGCTCTACCTGGGTTAGTTTATTCAAATGGTTCTGAATAAACATCTGGAAGAGCCAAGTGCTTTATCCCATCTTAACATTTGACATCCATCTCTAATAGTGGAGTGCACCACAGTGGAATTAGATCCAAAAGGAATTTATCTGTGTTTATGAGTGCTATGTTCAGTGAAACCTCACATCCATAGACAAAATCCACAAATTGTCACTGTGCCCAGACAAGTTACTTGTCATTGTGATGATCTGCAAGGCATCCATAGAAAGAAATCATTTTGACTGAGCTTCGTTCCTCAAGGACAACGCCAAGGTTAATTTATTTGTTTTTCGCTTTGAGGTGGGGGTGGACAGTCCCTGGGAGAGTAGTAGTGTTTGCCAAAAGTGTTTCTGGGAGTATCTGCTCGCTGATTACTCTTCAGTTCCACACCTTCCCAAACATCTCCAGGAATGCAGGCTGTGTTCATGAGCTCGGTTGGTTCTCATGGTTTCACTCTGCTCAGGTGGCTACTGCCTGAATTTTGCAGGACTTGTAATAGTGAAAACTGGGATAACTAAATGTCTGTGACCTGTGACACTAAAAAGACACTAAAAAATGAGATGGGAAAACAAAAGGAAGTTGAACACTACAAATACTAGAGCCCCATTTTGTTTGGAATGTAGAATCACACATTGACTTAAGGAAAGTGCTTTCTCTCTTCAGGAACTGCTGTTTTGGATAAGGACAAAATATTTAGCCTATCTCCTTGCTTTTATTGTAATGTGAGGTGATAAGTCACTGCGTGAGAGTCTGCACAAGGTGTTGGTGAAATTTCCTGAGGTCCTCTCAACTTTCAGGGTCTTTCCAAGCTTTCTATTTGATGCAATCTTGAGGCCCCATATTATAAGTTACAGCTTGTGCAATCAAATTCTGTCTAATTCGAGAAGAAGTTTCAAGAACCCTTCTTCCTCTTTCTTTAAGTCACCACTGTACTTTTGCTTTCATTCCCAAGATTCATGACCATTTAACAGCCAGTTGCAGCTGTACTTTGGAAACAAACCTTTCTTGAAAACCATTTACACGGAAATATTCAGCTCTAGGTAAGACCGAGATGAATAATTTCATCTCCAGCAAACTAGTTCCACAACAAAGTGCATGTCATAAAGCCACATTTATTTAAGGGAAGCTAGACTGCAGAAACATTGACTGTCCTTAGGACATATCGTGCATTTCATGGTAAAAAGTAAAAAGCAAAGTCTCTGTAAGTAAAATTCTGTTTTCTGGGGCTTGAGTTGGCGACTAGAAACTAGTTAGTGTTTAGGGAAATTTTGGGTCTTCCAGTCCTCACTCACACTTGGAGGACTTAATGAAGATTGACCAATGTCTTCCAGAGGATATAGTTCAGATATAATATCATAGATACATCTACAGTGGCATAAGAAAGGCTAAACTCACTAACTTCATCCATAACAGCATCTTTTGTCAGGCTACGAAAGGCATATTTAATAAACTAAGAGCATGGATAGTACATACTGAAATTAAAATATTTCACTTTGTGCCTGTCTGTTAAAGATTCTTGATAGGAAGAAGCAAAGAGGATCAGTGCTAAGATGGTGTTGTGATCCCAAGCTACAGAACAGGACTTGAAAGGCACATACATCCCAGTGCATGCTAAAATACTTCCAGAGATGTGAACTTCATTATGGTTTGTGGCTGCGTTGTCCCATCGAACCACTGTAATAGTTACTGTTGTTATTTATAGCAATAAAACACAAATAGCTAAGAGTAATATCTAATTGAAACCTCTCTCTCAAAGAGGAAACTTTTCTCATATTATATTCTCCCTGTCCCATACATCCTTTCTGTGCTAAGTCACTCAACTCCCCAGGAATCCTGATGGGAATAAAGCACCTCGCAGCCCTCCTTGACCATTCATTAGTATCTTTCTAGCTTCACACATCCCTGTTCCATTACTGAAAAGCTACTCCCTCTCAGTTACTACTCCCAGGGTATTATGACTGGAATAATCTTTCAGATAGTCACTAAATACTGCATCTCTCATAAAAATGTGGTAGCCAGGGTGTGCCAGTTAATCCCAAGGAGTTCAAAAATGGGACCAACTTACAGAGGTTCTGTTGATCTCACTGCAATCGTTTTGCCTAGGATGAGTGTAGAATTTGGCTGTTATTAATTATTTCACCATGTAAATAGCAAGGAGATTATTTTCAAAGCATCACTCAGCAGGTGTCCAGGTGACTCAGCTACTCTATGTAGTTAACTACAAATTGTAGTCTCCAAGTCACCACCACAGGAACAAACAAGCAGTGCAGCAATGTAAAAAACCACAGAATCATTGCATGTGGGTTAAGCCCTCTATAACAACATGTTTTACAAGGCTCCCAGAGAGCTTGAAACTCAAGTTGGTTGTTTCCAAACACTCACAGGGATGAAGAAGAAAATAAACTTGTACAAACAAGGGAACAATGCATCTCAGGGAAGCCCTCACTCCTTGCACCCTATTTCTTTGTGCAATACATTAATGTTAACCTGACACAGCACATAACTGGAGAACTCAAGTTAAATAAATGAAATCAGCTGTCTGACTTCTTTAAGATAAATGATGTTATTACAGCATAATTGTATAACCCTGTATAGCTTACAGCAGCAAAAGGATGTGTATTTCACATGCCCTACTATAATTACATTCCCATTATAATTTTGCAGTTAGTTGCTATGAGCTCTGGTCATGAAAACATGCCAATTTTGTATGGGATTGAAGTCTGCCTAATTTTAGCAAATTGAGAGCTGCACAAAAGAAAAGAGATAAATACTATGTTGTTATTTTTCATTAGAGAATTGCTATATTAAGAGGCTGTGATCCAGCTGTGTTTGTTTAAATAAAAGTGTGATTTGAATACTTTCTACAGCTATGTTCCTGCCAATGAATAAAAGATAAAATGCGGCTCTCGTTGGATGTTAGTCTCTGAGTTCTAGCTGACTCAGAGATTTATTGTTTAACATAAGGAAGTGAAAAGCATGTAGAGCAGACCACACACAGGGCTCTTTTGTGTATTGTTTCAAGCCATACCACTAATACATTTGTTCCACCAAGGCTTGCAGCAGTTCAGCTGTGCTAAAATGCTCCACTTAACTGTGAAAAAAATAATAATAAAATAGTAATTACATCTAGATGGCAAATGCAGCCTAGACCAACATCATGAGTAATGTAAACAGGAACTACTGCCATTCAAAGCTGTATGTTATCATCATTATGATAATGAAATTAAGCTTTTATTTCCAAAAAACAAGCCCTTTAACATACTACTCGGTGTATAAACACACCGACTTCCGCTCATAGCCTGATGTGACTCTGAATTTCTGAGCTAACATCCTTCTAACGTATACATCTACATATAAATACACACATGAGATGCACAGTGCACTCCAGGAGCCAGCCTGGAAATTATCACAGCCAACTTGGAACTGGCTCTGTGTTGGAAAAGCCTTTTACAATGCAAATAAAATGATGCGTATATATAGTCCTTGTTTTGTAGCTGCCTGGTTTGTAGGTTTCTTCACGGTAATCTTAGATCGAGGCACATCATTCTCAGGGAGCCATTATGTTTGAATGGATTTCATTATGGGCAAGTGCAGAAGTGAGTGGCTGCATGCCAGCCAGCACCGACTACCAAAGGGCTTAGGTTGTCAAAGGATTGACTTGGGCTGTCTGAGCTCATTTAAATAACACAAACATCTCCAGTTTGAAGAAAGGGAGGGAAAGAAAGAAAGGAAAGCAAGTCTTTTTCCACTATAATCTTTACATTGGAATTATGACTATAATGGATTGATAATGTGTGTTGCCTATGTACAGTATGTTGGATTGCAAACTGGCTGCAGGGTAGAGGTCAGAGAGTGGTGGTCAATGGGACGGAGTCTAGTTGGAGGCCTGTATCTAGTGGAGTGCCCCAGGGATCGGTGCTGGGACCAGTCCT
>JAOXOE010027227.1:0-19009 GCA_028565055.1 Phoeniculus purpureus
TCATAGTATTACCAGGGTTGGAAGGGACCTAATAGATCATCAAGTCCAACCCCTACCACAGAGCTCAAGGCTAGACTATGGCAAAGCCAATGGTTTCTCTGTGACCAGGATTTCAACCAGTATTCAATTCTATATGCTCTCATGCCTGTGGATGCATTTAAATTTGTGGAGCAAATAACAATAACCGATGAACACCAAAAGAATGCCAGACACACTTGAGATCATGTTACTAGGCGCCAGGTAGTTGCTATTTCTAGTCAAATACAGACGTTTGGGGATTTACTGCTGCTTGACCATTCCCAATCAATGAAGATTAGCTACAAGGAAAAAGAGAATCTGCTTGTGATATCTTTGATAAAATAATAATGACTGAAAGAATTTTGAAGCTCTACAGCTGCTTTACTGTTTCGATTACATCCAGATTGGTAATAACATTAATAATGGAATTAATTTCATTAGTGAAGCTGAAGCAAGTTTGAATGTCTGAGCTTGGAAGTTGTCTTTAGGAATGGACACGTTCATAGTCGTGCTGGCTTTTGACCCGTTTGTGAAGCTTTGTCTTGGGGTTGGTTTCTTTCAAAATCTAGATTGATTCATTTTTAAAAATTATCTGTTTACCAAATATTCCTGAAACCACTAAAACCAGTCTGTGTGTACTCTCTTAAGTGATTGAGAGTCCTCGAGCCTAGCCTCTTTATCTGTGATGGGCAGGCACTTCAAAACCCTCGAGGAAGATCTCTGCTTGTAAAGACTGCCTTTATGTTACAAGCAGGGTAAATTCTACCCAACATGTTGTAGTGAGACTTACAGCACCAACGTCTTCTTCAGAGCGGGGAATCAGCCCCATCACCCCATGCCCCAAAACAGCAGTGAAATTAGAGAGTATAATTACTGTGAGATTATTCACCCACATCTGTTGTATGTGGATCCTGAGAGTCAACAACTGTTTGAGCAGCTGGTGTTGGTAACAGGGATTTGCTTTATAAAATCACAGTCCTCTTTGAGGAGTGAGAACTGCTAGCGAGAGGTGGGATTGACCTGACCAACTGGGACAAAAATGTCATTGCCAACATGTTGACCAGTATGCTCTGGAAACCTTTGAGCTAGAAATGATGAAGGGAGGAAACGATAACTCACAATTGAGTGAGGAAGTGGTAGAGTGGCTGATGTGGAAAGAGAGACTGCAAAACCAACAGAACGAGACGAGCGTGCGTGTTTTGCTCGTGCACGTGCAAAAAGAGAAGTGTCAGGAACAGAACGTTGAGGGGGGGATGCTCATGATTTTTCTGACAAATCACTGTGCAGCAAAGAGCAGCGGTCTGCATGCCTGGCTATGATGTCGCCAAGACGACAGAGATATGGCTAATGTACTAGGTAGTTCTGATGCTGTTCAGACAGACCTGGACAGGCTGGAGAAATGGCACAACAGGAAACTCATGAAGTTCAGCAACAGGAAATACTGAAGGCCTGGCTGAGCGGAAATAAAAACCTCTGTGTACCTGGCCAGGCTGGTGGCCAGCTGGCTGGCAAGCACTTTTCCCAGAAGGGCTGTGGGGTCTCCACCCTTTGAAATTTTAAAAATCCCACTGACCTGGAGCTGTTCAAGGCAGGATTGGACGTGGCACTTAGTGCCATGGTCTAGCCTTGAGCTCTGTGGTAACGGGTTGGACTTGATGATCTATGAGGTCTCTTCCAGCCTTGGTGATACTGTGTGACTCTGAGTAACCTGCTGTAGCTGATCCTGCCGGGGGGGCTGGACAAGATGCTCTCCGGAGCAACTTGCAAACCACGACTATCCTGTGTTTCTTTGATTCTCTGCGTTATTAGATTTTATTGAAAAATGAATATTAATTCAAAATATGTAAAAGAATTTGTGAAATGTAGACCTGTGCATTCATGCTGAATACCATCACTCTGCGTGTTTGTTTTCATGAACTTAAGTGGTGGATGTTCAGCACTTTGGGAAGCCGTTTTTGCAGTGAAGACAACCAATTTCTGGGCGTTTTTAGTTGAATTATAGTTATTTCAGGGACAGGCAGGTACATAAATACCTCTGAATGGAAAATTCCCAGATACCTAAATTTCAGTTTTGCTTTTTAATTCCAGACCTCCAAATGACACCTAATTGCCATGTAGTTTTGACTAATAGGTGCAAACAGAGCTCATACAGCAGTATGCAAACGAAGGCGAAGGAATAATAGATAATTTCCCTAGTTTCAGGTGTGTTCCCTCAATGGTGCTGGCTTTATGGAAATGGAACTGTCATTGGAAGTCAAGTTTATACCCCTGTATTTTACTTTAGGTCTATTTTTAGTAATTGATGTCTCTTTCCTCAGCCAACAATTATCAGAAATAAAGCTGCATTTAAGACCATGGTCTGTCTGGATAATTTTCTCCTGGAGTAGTTTTTTTTCTAAAATAGAAATTAGGAAGTCTCTTTAAATGTTAAGATTGCTTCTTTTAAGAAGAGTGAAGTAATTACAGCATATTTATTGCTTTAAGACCCAGGGAGGACCTAGTGACTTCTCTGGAATTAGAGATCTAGAATTATGAACACTATTAAGTGCTATGGTTTCTTTTTTCTCTGCTTTTCTCTGGGCTGCAGACAACTACCTTCGCTAAGCACGCACCACCATTCAGCCCCGGCTGCGTTCCCTGATTAGTTTCTAGTGAATTCTAAAGCAAAACACTGAATACCATTAGAGAATTGATAAAATGTTTACAAGGGCATTGTTCTAGTGTCATGTAACACAGAGTTCTTTCTAGCTATGCCTTGAAGGAAGAAGGAAGGAAGAAATGGAGTTGTCCACCGTATGCCACGCACGGAAAATTCACTGCAGACCTACATGTTGAAATATCAGACTTTGAATCATAGAATCGTTAGGGATTGGAAGGGTGTAGAGATCATCTAGTCCAATCCCCCTGCCACAGCAGGATCACTTCACTGGAGAAGTTATAGAATCAAAATCACTCTGGGTTGGAAGGGACCACCTGATCATCCAGTTCCAACCCCCCCACCATGGGCAGGGACACCCCACCCTAGACCAGGCTGGCCAGAGCCTCATCCAGCCTGGCCTTAAACACCTCCAGGGATGGGTCCCCAGCCACCTCCCCGGGCAACCCATTCCAGGCTCTCCCCACTCTCACAGTGGGTGAAGAACTTCCTCCTCACATCCAGTCTAAATCTAGTTTAAAAAGACGTTTCATTTATTGATAGTGTGTTAATAAATTAAGTCAGCCAGAAATTATACTTTAGAGAAGTCAAATACGCCTAATAGGCAGTTGTAAAAATAGCAACCTCTAGTCAAAGCCGAAGAAACAACATTTGTGTACAGCTAAGCCAGGGGATTTTCATGTTGCATTAAAGGCAGTATGGTGTGTCACTGAGAAATGAGTTCTGTGTGTGCAGATAATCTAAAGCTGGTATGTGAGGCACCTTCCCACGTTTCAAGAGGCATTGGGGTTCTAAGCAGTTATCACTTGATGTTGTTTATCAATTTTGGGTTTACTTCAACTTTTGTGATGTAAATATAAACTTTTATTCTTAACTTGCAGCAACATCAGCATTTTCTTGAATTTGGCACTAGTTCAAAGAGTCTTTGAAGAATCCACGCTCAGAGTCTCTCTTCTTTGAGGAAATCCTCTTTCTGAAATTTCCTTTCATTTCCTGTTTTTCAAATAATACAAGAACAGCGTCAGCACGCTGACTGCCAAAACATGGCCTGAGACAGAGCAGAGACTGTTCAGTATCTCACAAGTTCGTGAGCACCAATTCTTGCATTAGAAATAAGCTGTTGGTTTCAGGGGGTTAATTTAAATGTATGGTGGAGTCAGAAATGTTGGTCAATTGCCTGGGCTTCGTGAGAATTTGGTGTCTATTTTGTCTTCTGAACTCACTTAACGTGATGTCTGCAGAGCACTGCAGAACCACAAAAATGAGCAAAAACTCCTCCAAAACTTCTGTTCTAGTAGGCTAGAACGTTTCTTCTCCCACTGCTTCTCATGACCAGATGGGGTAAGTCATGGCCTAAGGGCTCTCAGCTTCCTGCTTAGATTGCCTAGAGCTGATCTGTCAGCATGGTATTTACTGCCAGATCACCCCATTTTTCCTCCTTAGAAGGAGAATTAAAAAAAAAAACAATTATTCACTGTACCTTCTATCTCTTCCCATCTTCTGGTAGTTCTTCTATGTAGCTACCTGAGAAAGTCTGATTATTCTGTTCAAAGATTTAATTTCAAATGTGCAACTTGAAAGGACAAAACTATTTAAATCAAAGCAGAGATGACATTTTCAAAAGCAGCTTCTTACATGTTGCTTACTGCATCCCCGTTGAAGCTATGAAGTAGACTTGGCCTGATTGTCATATGGGAGCTGACGGATCTCCACGTTGTTGAAAAACAGGTTACGGACATGTAAGATCTTATATTTAGATTCCTGTTCTTAAAACCTTGAATGAGATTTTCATTCCAGCTGAGGCCAGCTTCAAATTCAATCAGCCTTTTGATGCATTTTGACTTGTAGCAAACAGTCACAGAGGGAACAGCAGCTTTTCACATGACAACAATAATCCAGCATTTTTCTTGCATTGTGCCTAATTGACTCAAATCTCATGAGATGATCAGAGCAGTCCAACAGAAAAGGCTTTTATTTGCCTTTCAGAGGAGCTGGAATGTAGCTGAATTTCCTTGTACATCTGGAAATTAATGACCCTTCTCCCTTTTTGCTTTTCCTTCTATGACCAGTAGTATTTCTTCTTTATGTGATTTGCTATTTTTTTTTCACTCTGGTAATGTGTCTCATATTTTATTTTCCCTATCTAATGGAAGCAGCCTTGTGATTATTTTCTGAAAGTTCATTTCATCCCACCAGACTATGTTTTAGAGAAAAGCATTTGTCTATACTTTTACTTCTCTTGCTGTGTAAGAAGAAAGACCTGGATTCTACTTCGGCATCCCTGGCAAAGGTCTATGCACATATCCTCTGAATGCAAAACCACCCTGCTACTGGGCAGAGTCTTACTGTTAATTTGATTTATTATTCAGCTCACAGTGGGCAGTATTGTGGCATGAAGCCCTCAGTACCGTTTGGGCATTCAGTAGGACGAAACAGGCAGAGTTGTGAGGTTAGACCTACTCCCTTATCCAGAGAGGCGTGCAGGGCTGGCGGTCCTGCTGCTGCCTACCCCATGTTGCTGCCCCCTCGCCTGCAGCTGACAATGCTCTCACAGCAGAGGTGGGATGGAAAACCTCCTTTCATCCCCCTCTCACCACCTAAATCTTTTAGATGTCTGCTTCCCCAAATGTGCCTTTTCCTCCACGTATGAAGATGCAATTGGCTTGCTCTGTTGAAAGGGGACTGTCATGAACTAAGCAAAATGTCAAGCAAGGTCTAATTCCTGCTTTCATGGAAAGGGCTTTGTGTGCGTTTTTCAGCCCGTAAAGCTGATTGATCCAGTAGTCTCTGAAGTCTTCTGCTAAATCAAAGCTACCTCCTCCATCTTTGCTGTATGAACCTGTTTCACTCCTAGTTGTGTACTGTACTCTCTACCTACCTATCTGCAAAATGGAGATATCTGAGAAATAATTCGATTGCCTCATTGCATTGCCAGCCAATGCTGGTGTTTATTAGCACCAACATTTATAACCCTCTTGCCAAACACTGCGTGCTTTCAGGCATTGGGGTAGTTTATATGCACATTTTCTCTAAATCATAGTAAGTAGACCACGTATTGCCTGTTAGGTGAAGTATAATGAGCAGTCTTATTTTTAGAAGCAGAACTATATCGTCTGATTTCTATTGTATTTTTTTTATTACTGGAATAATTTTTGTTTGTCTTGTGCTCTGCAGCTGCATATCAAGCTGAATGCTTTGGGAATTTGTTATTCTTTGCAACAAAGCCTAATGTTCCTTCATGGTCAGTATGTGACTGCACCTGGAGCATCTACTGCATTTCTAATGTCTGTAACAGATATTTCCTGTTTTGGGATTCTTTCCATTGTTCTCTGCTTTGAACTTCACTCGCCTTCTTTAGGCAAGATGTTTAAATGATTGAAGCCTTAGACACCGGTTCCTGCGTAGTGACCCTTTACTCACTTTTCCTTTACTGTATGTAACTCTCAAACATGGAGTTTTTCAGGAGCCTTATCTTGTACCACGATATCCTATTTTTAAACATAACCTGCATCAGTGCCGCCACATCGCTTTTAAAAACATGAAGCTAAAATGATGCAAAGCCTTGGCAGATTCAGCTAAATTATTTTACAATTAATTCTTCTTGATTTAATTTAATTAATTAACTACAACTAACTGTGATTACAAGTGCTTTGGAGTAATTACCGTCTTTTCCTAAGTGTTTGTGCAGAACTAAAACAATGAAGATGGTCCTATGAATAGTAATACATTTAAGGAAGAGGGATCGGTTGTGTATTCTAACAGAACGTGTTTATCTTTTCACTATGAAGTCTGTAAATGCATTAAGACAGACAACATGTGGTTATATACAGCACGATGATTAGTACCCCAGACTGAAAAACTAGGTTTTGTTATTCCCGCAGCAAACCAGGGAAAGAGATTAAAATTCAAATTTTTATATACATATATATTTGACCTCACTTAACTATTAGTAAATTAGAATAGATCTAACATTAGAGGAGAGTTTTGTGGTGAAGTGTTAAAATTCTGTTCAGACTAGTACTTGCTAGCTTCTGTTATGTGAGTAAAAGAAGTAAAGGTGAATGTGATAGAGTAGTGTGAAGACAGTGTTAACTGATTAGTAAGTCAGACATTAAGAGTATAGCTATTTATAGATGTGGTAAGCTGGAACCACAGAGAGAACTGAATCTTTTCTAAGTATAATCACAGAGGCTGATTCTGACAGAGGCACGTGAGATTTTAAGAAGATATAATGAATTTTGAGTGGTCAGAAATGTCTCCAAAAATGGAATTCTCACTAGTGCAGAGGTAAAAATGCTTTTAAGGGCCAGGATCTGAGTCATCCTTTTTTCCTTCCCTTTTTTTTCCTTCCTCACACAGCTGTCAGGGACTTAAGTGGGATTTACTTGTGTGAGAAAAGATAAAAGTAGCAAGATCTAGTGTTCTTAAAAATGTCTCGTCCAGCTGACTTTGCCGTGCTCTACTTAATTTATGAAATTTGAGTTGGGAGAAATGAAAGGACAGAGCTGTGTTCATCCAGGCTAAGCATATCTAAAAAACCACTGCTGTGGCTGGTAAAGTGTTTTACTTTTTGAATTAGCTGTAGTAGGCTGATGAAGTGGGGTGAAATACACGCATCAGTGATGGCATCAAAGCTTTTTAAAACAGTTTTGTAGCCTGCTTGCAGACCACTAAAAGATAAAAATAATGTTCCAAACTGAGCGTGTGTCCACCTACAATTACCAATGATCCTTTTAATTTCCTTCGATGCATTCAGAAAGAAAATCTTCAGAGGCTGGGGAAGGAAGCTATGAACGAAATTTGTTCAAGCTCTGGATTTACTGGTCCAAAGCTAAACAGAACCAATGAGTGAGAAACAGCTTATGTGGCCAATGATGTATGTGGCCATTCACTGACACTGTTAACCTGTTTCAAGTTTCCAGTGCCCCTTCTTAGTAAAAGGCAAATTCCACTTGCCTCTAGGAAAAGTGAATTACTGGTACTTTACAGCCTACCCCACCAAATGTTTGTGTGGTTGTGTGTAAATAGCGGTTACTGGTTTCACTGGAGTCAATGAACTTGTCATGAGCTTTGTGCTAAGCAATGTGTTTTGTGCACTGGAGAGCAGAGCATGTAAGATAATTATTCTGTTTTATTAAGTCATTTTAATTATATGTAAAAACTTTACAAAGATTTCAAACTTTCTGTGCTGTACGTGGCACCACAAGAGGAATACTTCTTCATTAAAGGCTAGTGGCCCACATTTCAGACCTTGCAGCCCCTCTTTAACAGGCAATCTGAAAAACCAGCTCAGAGTACAGCATTCATATATAGTTGTGTCCAGGAAGAATTTACCTTTAAAATTAAGAAGAAGTGTAGGAGGACAGAGGGCAGTGAAATGCCAGTAGAATTACAAGCCTTTCCAATTTTGCAGTTCAGCTGAACAGTGACTTTCACCACATATATTTTCATTCGTGTCTGTCTCCTGTGCTCTACAGGGCTGTGATCTCAGCCAGAGCCTTGCAGGGCATACAGAAGGTAGGAAAGATGGAGCATGGACAGCCTAGGCAGCAGCAAGCAACAACAGATTTGTCTGCCTAGATTACCCCCTCTCACTCATGCTCATGATTGTCTTAAGGACACATAAATAGATTTCTTTTCCCCTCCAGCCTCCTGTCAGACTCTCTCTATCATCCAGCATCTAAGGTACTACGTATTTAGTAATGTATTAGATGGAGTCCCTATGTATCGCATCACATGATGGATCTATGGTATGAAATAGCATCTGAGGAGGATAGGCTGCAAAATCAGATGCTTGTCTCAGGTGATGCTAACCCATGAACTCAGGAATTTCTAACACCGCTCTGCAGAAGCGTGATATGGAATGCAAAGAGTGACCCTCAGGCACAACATATGAAACCATGTGTTCATATTCCCCTGTTTGCCTAATGGCTGGTCTATTTCTTTAGAGGTGTAGCTTTATTTTGTTAGTATATGCACGTGTTTCAGGTAAAAGGGGACCATGAAGCCATTGGCTTGCAGAGTCTAATCGCACCCCAGTACGCTGAGAGCAGTGGGAACATGAATGTAAATAACGTAGTCATGAAACAGCGAGGGCAGTAATCAGATGCTTCAGCTCACTGCAGAGACAAGTGCTTCTGACGTTTAGCTGGTGCAGACCATCAGTTCTCAAAGACCAGGCTTTCCACTGAGCCAGCTGAAGCATCCTTAAAGAAATCTTTCCTTGTACACCTTGAATACGCAGCCCCCGTGCCATACCTAACAGCACTGGTAGTGTTTACGGGCACTGCACTGTAAACAAGTTCCAACACCGTAAGGCGTGAAATGGAGGTGTCAAGTTTATTATGCTTCCCTTTCCTCGAGCTGATTAGTGCAAATTAATATTTCACACTAATCAGCATGAGCAGTTAGCACACAATTTGGATTTTCGGAATTCAGCTGATTGCATTAAAATGTATTTGGGCTATTTTTGCATTGTGCAAATAGAGCAAAAATATCCGAACTGCTTCCAGTGGGGGGTTTTTTATTAGCTCTAGTGGTAATGTCACCCTTCATAAAGCAGTTTACTGTTGACACGGCGGTGGCTTTATGAACACTTATAAAATCTGTAGTTCATACTGAATGAAAAATTCAATAGGCAATGACTAGTCACATTTTAAATACTAAAAATACATTTTTTTAAATATAATCGAAACAAATGCAAACTGGTAGTAGGAAATCTGAAATTTGATTTCCCCCACTCCCCAAAGCAGGACTGCCCAGAGCATGTTACACAGGGCTACGTCCAGGTGGGATTTGAATATCTCCAGAGGAGGAGACTCCACAATCTCTCTGCTCAACCTGTTCCAGAGCTTTGTAATTTGAACTTTAAAGAAGTTTTTCCGTATTTCTAAATGAAACTAAATGGAACTTGTGTTCCAGCTTGTGCCCATTGCCCCTTGTCCTGTCACTGGGCACAACTGAAGACACAGCCACTCTTCAGATATTTATAGGCTGGATCAGGTCTCTTCTTAGTCTTTTCTTCTCAAGACTAAAGAGTCCAAGCTCACTCAATTCACTCAACCTTCCCTCATAAGAGAGATGCTTCAGGCCCCCAGTTATCTTCATTTCCTTCTGCTGGACTCTCTCCAGCAATTGCCTGTCTCTTGAACTCGGTGGCGTAGAACTGGACTCAATATTCCAGATGTGGCCTCAACACATCTCCAGCTTGTCCAGGTCTTGCTGGATGGCAGCACAACCCTCTGGTGTGTCAGCCACTTCTTCCAGCTTTGTATCATCAGCAAACTTCTTGTGGATACACTCTGTCCCTTTGTCCAGGTGATTGCTTAATATGTTGTACAAGACCAGACCAAATACTGACCTGTGTGAAAAACTGCTGGTCAAAGGTCTCCAACTCAACCCTACACTGCTGGTAATGACTATCTGAGCTCTATCACACAAACAAGTCTTGACCCAACTTGCTGTCCATTCATCCAACTCACATAGCATGATTTTCATAATGAGGATGTAATGGAGACAGTGTGGAAGGTCTTTCTGGAGTTAATCCACTATCTCCTCATCTTCCCAGCCAGATATGACATTATAAAAAGCTACCAGATTAGCCAAACATGGTTTCCCGTTGAGGAATTCATGCTGCCTACTCCAAAGAACTGTTTTCTCTTCCATGTGTTTAGAGATGAAAACCAAAAGAATTTGTTCCATCATCTTTCCAGGGACAATAAATGCAGTGGTTTTTCTAGAGGACAAATGCCATCAATGAATGCCCCTCATCCCTTCCTTCTTTTCCCTAGCTCTTATATCTGGCCTCATGGTATGGAATATCCCTTTGGTCAGTTTGGATTAGCTGGCCCGGCTCACCCCTCAGCCTACGGTTGTGCAGGAAAAAAGCCACATAGCCTTGTGCTGCTCAGCAGTAGCCCAAACACTGTTGTGATACCACGCTTTCACTGTTCTAGCTACTACTACAAACCCAGCACTATGAGAGATATAAGGTGGAGAATCAACTCTATCTCAGCAAATACTAATGAATAGAAAACAATTTAGCTGGATCAAATGACAGTTGTCTCACTTTCTTACCGAGAAGAAACAAGAGTGGCCTCTTGTCACACTAAAGACTAAATGAAAAACCAATCTGTTTACTCAGGCTTTCCCAGAGCAGCACACGGAGTCTCACGAATCCTTACAAAACCCAAACAAAGATTCATTCAGATGTCCCCACCAATTTTTGGGAATAGGTAGCCCAGCATCATTTATGGGAAGGTAGCAAAGAAAATTCTTACTGACTTGAGTGGAGCTGGCTGAGGTGCTGCAGTTTCAGAACTTGATTGAGCTCATGGCTCTTGCTGTTGTCTAGAAAATCTTTGCAACATTGATTTAAAATGCCAATTGGATGGCATAGGAGCCGTTAGATCAATTTCTTAGATATTGTATTGGATTTCCAACTAGGAGATATCTGAGTACTTTGCACTAACTAAACGCACACACACACAAGCAAACACTTTTCCAAATCAGGAATTAGCTTCTGCTTTTGCAAATTAAACATCCTTTCTTTCAACAAATCTCCTGTCATGACGATGGCAAATTACATCTGCATGGCAAAGCAATACATTGTCTTCTGTAGAAGGTCTGGCTAGTGGTGACTCCATGTTTTCCTCAGTGCCCAACTCTAGAGTTGTCTTCTTTCACTCACAACTGTCTGAACCTCTTCAGACCTTTGGAGTAGCTCTGGTTTCATAGTGGTGTAACCAAGAACAGAACCTGAATCTTAGTTGAGGTGATGTTTGGAGTGCAGCTTCTGAGTTTGGTGATGCTACTGAGATGTCCTCAGGAAATAAAGACTTCTGAGGTTTACCTATAGGTGGTATCTCCGTAGGCCATAACGATGTACTGCGTGTGGGTTTTTTTAGCAACCAGACATAAAACATTTCTTTAGTTTGGCTTTTGTTTATGAGAGCCAATTCTTAATATCTTGCTGAAGTGCAAAAATCTCAAAACAGTAAGTGGACTATTATGTAAGACAACTATTATTGGTTTCTTTTCTTCCAGACAAATAAAAGATGTCTGTATTGGGTTTGCTGGATGCTAACCAGAGCCTTACAAGGCGTCCTCCCCTGATCTGGACAGCTATTGTGTGTTGTGAAATGGCCTTGAGCCATCTGCATCTCATTATGAGGTCTACTTTGTACCACAAAAATGAAATAAATATACATATAATCCATTGCCTAATAGTTGTTCACAATGCACGTTTCACCATTATCATTTAAATGAGGTCTCTTCTATTTTCCTACTTGCTGAACCAAATACACCACTGCTGTTCCCTCTGATTTGCTTAGTAATACATATAGAGAATTATATAATTAGGCTTGTCAGCACAAAGAACTTGTAATGTTCTTACACATACTAAAATTGCAGCTCATTTGTCAACAAATGACAACTTTAATAAGAGAAGTGCTCATATCATATGGAATGTCCACACATTCCTTTAATAAACATTGATTGAAAAATTTACTGCCACACAAGATGTTTCAGGACTTTAACACGAGGAGAAAAAAAGCTCAACCGTAACTGAAAACACATGTGCAGAAGAAAGAACCCACCTCTCCTCACTGTCAAGTCTTACTGCAGATTTTCAATTTAAAAAGAATATTTAATGAGATACGTTAAACCTGAAAATCTGACCAGATGCTTGGCCAGCAAACCCATTTAGAGCTGCTTGAACTGAAGCAGTGATAGGGTGCTCTATCTCCTCTGGATCCAAGCCAATTGAATAACACTTGTGCTCCTTTGAATGGTTGACCTTTATGCAGCTCTTTGGCTCCTTTGGAACACTTCTGTGTTTAATGTGTGTATGCCAGTGAAAAACACAGAAGATGCCTTCCTGCCACTCATTCCTCTCCATGTGTGGCAAAGTCAGGTAGGCACCTCAAATGACAGGCTTGTACAACGTCATTCTGTGCCGTAAAGCTCTGTATCTGGAAAATCAGACTTCAGGCTTTCAGCAGAGACTAGGAGAGCTAGACAACCTTGTTGTTCCCAGGAATGGTCTTGCTTTTCCCAGGATTGCAGTACCCACCTCTCTTAGATGCTTTGGAAATCCTGGTATTATGTATTCACCTTTGTTTATTGAATTCTCTGTTGGAGGAGTGTAAGAATAATTCGCAGCAGATGAATGTGAATTATGAGATTTGTATAGTTCCACGAAGAAGGAAAAAGCTTCAAACTAAAGCTTTAATGAGAAGACAGTGATTAGTTAGTCTCCAGTAAACAGCAGTACAGTTGATGACTGTTTAATGTAATAATAGAATAAAAGGGTATGTACAGAAATACGTGTCCATCATATTTAAACTTAGCAGAGTTAGACTAAAAAAGATCAAATTGTATTGATTAATAATTTTTTTATATATTTGGGTGGCAGAGGGGGAGTGGGGTAGAATCGGACAGAAGAATCTCAAAGCAAGTAAAATTCCCTATCTTTCTTTGGATTTTTTGGTAGTTGAGCTCAAGTGTTTAGGTCCTTGAGATAGCCTTCAGACAAGTATTTAAGAATGTTCTAGTTTTAAACGTTTAATATAATGTCCTTTGGACATTGTCAAATCTGCATTGTGCTGTAAACTCATTCTGTATTTACCCATCCCTATGTAATTGAATAAGCTAAAAGAAAACATGGAGCCCTCAGGGTCTCTTCACTGCTGTGTGAGCTTGCAGACCGAGCTGGTTGCTGTAGAAAGGGGCACAAGAGTCTTTAAATAAAGTCACTCTTTGTTGTGGTTGTGCCACGGATATTTATCAGAACAGAGGCTCAGAATTAATGTAGTCACTCCCAGAGTGAACAGCCTGCTCCCCATCCTGCGTACATCCATTTGGAGAGGATCCTGAAAGGTCAGGGTGACCAATAAGTATATATTGAGTTCTCTTCCAAGTACATTTTGTTTGCAAACACACGAGTTATACTCCTTTTCAAACGGAAACAAAGGCGTTCTGTTTGTGCCTAGCGTTCTGGGCATCATGAGAAAGCTTTTAATTTACTTAATGGACAGGTGTTAATTTCTGCTTGTAAAATGTGAGTGGAAAAGTAGTGGCAGCTCTAGATATATATATATATATATATATATATATATATATAATGTCCTGATAATGTTTTCACATACATACATTCCCAGTTGGAAGGCTTATGAGTGATGTATCAAAATCAGCCTTCAGAGGCTTATGCTTTCATAGGCTTCAATGGGAAAAGAAGCAGATCCCTGAACAAAGATGTTAAAAAAGAGCCTGACTCATCCCAGCTGTACATTTCTCAAAGCAAGCAAGTCACCACCGACCTATAGAATACACCCAGGCAATACCCAATTTATGATTTATTGAGCAGTTCCTAAAAAGCAAAAGCCTTGAAGAAATCTCTAAATAAACTTGGTATGCTGGGACATCCAAAATCACTAAACATTCAGAAAATAATGACCAAACGGAATACATTAAGAAACAGCCAACACAGCTGGGAAAATTCAGTCAGATCAGGAATATTTTATTGAGAGAGAATGCAATTATTGGTAAGTGTGTGGGTCACTGGAATGACCTCTATTCCAGTAAAATTAGTGAAATATTATCATAGATAATGTGTAACAATCAACTGTTTGGAGTCTGAAGGCTTTTCTCTAGTGAAGTACCATATTCTTGAAGTGAGTAATCTGATTTAATTTGTGCTTGAAAAGTACACTTTGGCTTTCCTTTTTTGTAGGGAACACATGGAAACTGATGAAAACTTGTCTCAGCTGCGCTCTAAAAAGGCAGAAATGTTTGTAAACTATGTTATTGGAAAATTTCCGCATTGACTTTTGAACTCTTGGTATAGTAGTTTGCTAGTTAGTTGCTATGGTGATAATGCCCAAACCATCAGCAGCTGCAATGGCAAAAAAACTGTGAAACACAAGACCACCTAAAAGGAACACACAGACGTATAAACACATTGATTTATCATTCAGACAGCTATCAGTTATACATTATCTCTATATACATGTGTACCTGTATATTATAATATATATATTACTGTTATAATGTCAATGTTGTTAGTGTTAATTCTCTCATCTAAACTCAGCTGCCTACAAGTTAACCCACAGGCAGCAAAGTTACGGAGGAAAGCTGTTCACCCCACCTATTTTTCATGTGTCTCTTCAGGTGATATGAATAATTAACCTGGAAACACCTTCCTCTCTCCACCGACTACAGTGAGAACTCACGCAAACTATTCAGTTAGCTGAAATGGGTAAAATTAATTCAACGCGGCTCAACATTTGCTGTAGCTTTATAGACAGTTTTTACCAAGAGTCCTGAAGTGAATAACCACAGATTATAAAATTTGCTTGAAATATTATGATAGTTACAGCTCATACACAAATATGTGATGACGGTATACAGTCACACACATACTCTTTTTTCTAAGGAAATAGATTGCACCCCAAGTTTATGACCGCACGTGTGCAGTAGTTATAGTTTACTATCCATTACATCTTATCACTGCAAAATCAGTACCAAGAAGTAATTTGAATCACTGGATTTTCTCCTCCTCTCTCATTTTCCTGCTCTTATTTTACTTCTATGATAGGTCTGCCTTTCTGAATTTCAATAGTTCGTTCTGACTAAGAGGAAAAGCATGACCAAATCTCTGCTTTTTAGTACACATTGTTCAACGGCATTTTAATGCAAAAATAAATTAAATGCATGAAAATATATACTTAAGGATAGAAAATATTTTCTGTGGTAATGGAACTGTATTTTGAAGGCTCAATTTTTCTATTTTCTCTATTGGTTATGAAAAAAGCATCTTTTAAAAATTTCAAATATTGTGAAAAAGGGTGATAGAAATGTACTTAAAATTAATTTGTCCAACTGTCAGGTAGTTCTGTGCAGTGAGCAGAAGGTATAACCTCGCAGCAGTGGAAAAGACCTAACACCTGATATATTTAGGGACATGTAAGTAAAGATACAATGAAAGAAGTGTGAAGATCCCTGCTTTTAAAAAACACTGTTCGTGTATTGCTGTTAGGCACAGAATGTTCTGGCTATACTATTTGGTGCCCTGAGAACTGCTCTCACTCTTTTTAATCACTGCAGTGCACAGCTTCTCTGACACTGTCCATGTGAAGTCTAACTGCAAACCTGAAATCAGCTGAAGGACTAAAGGCACAGACCTTGATTAGAATGAGAGGTTTGGTACTTAATTCTCAAAGCACCTGAAACCCCCCATTGACAGCTGAAAATTGCCAGAATAATAATAAATCCCTGAAATAAATGCATGTCAAGCACAGTGAAAAGGATGAATGTCTTCTGATTTTTTACAAGAATAACCTCAGTCTAGAGAATGAAAATTTTTTATATTAAAAGATGAATATTATTGCTTTTGCCAAATCTTATTTTCATTATTTTTTTTAAATTATAACATACTTAATCTATGCACATTCAACTCTGTTCTGCAATGTAAATACAAGAAAAGTTTCAGGTTCTGATTCTATGAGGTGCAGATATTTCTTACATTGTGGAGGGGATTCATCTCACCAGACGTAGACTTTCGCGATGGAAACATCCATGTCTGCCCTAACCACATTCACTTCCCTCTTTGTGACTAATTAAAGACAGGTGCATGTATGACTTGCTAAATGGTAGTTAGATATCTGGACTATCACATTATCACTTTTACTCTAACATAATTCTTCACTCACCAACTACGGTAAGAGAGATTCAACTGGTGAGATACTGATGCCTAAGGTTAGCTGCGGTGAATCACATCCTGAGTAAAGAACCTTGACTTGTGTGTCAAGAACCTTGTGACTTCCTGCTCTGTTTCCTGTTCTTTTTTTTCCTCCCCCCCATATTACAGACTTCTCTCTCAAATCAATTCTGAGGAACACAGAAGGTACAATGATTTCATCCACAATAATCTTGTTTCCTTATTCCATTAGGAAACAGAGCAGTACAATGAGATGGAGGTGCCAGAAGTAATGAGCTACTTGTGCTGACAGGTGGAACACTGTCAGTGAACACATTGACACAACTACTGATAAAGATAACCCTGAATACAGTCCATCAGAATTTCAGATATTTCATTTCAGCTCATCCTACCTCGAGGCCAGAGTTTTCTTGTGGAATTGTCTCTCCTTCCAAGGGGTGCAAATTGAGCCAAGACTTTGGAACTTGATGAGCTTATGACTGGAAAGGTGAGACTTTCTGCTGGTCACTTATACCAGAAGACATGGAGATACCATCTCCAGCTAGAGTTCAAACAAGCCAGGAGATGAGGAAAGAGGACTCTGATTCTTCTCAGGGGGCAAGTGGGCATTATGTAAACTGCTCTTCAGCTTGCTTCAAGGTGCAGAGGACAGTGGTTGAATAACTTGTCACTTAACTGACATACCACCTACTTCTCTTTGATGTTCTTACAAAAAGTAAGCTTCCAGGTCACAGGCCCTGGTTCTCATGGGGGATTTCAACCACCCTGACATCTGCTGGAGGGACAACACAGCAAGGCATCAGCAATCCAGGATGTTCTTGGATTGCACAGATGACAACTTCCTCCTCCAAATGGTGGAGGAACCAACAAGAAAAGGTGCTATGCTGGACCTTGTTCTCCCCAACAGGGAAGGGCTGGTGATCAATGTGAGGCTCAGGGACAGCCTTGGCTGCAGTGACCATGAAGCAGTTGAAGTTAAGATCCTCAGGGCAACCAGGAGGAAGTTTTCTAAGCTCACGACCCTGGACTTTAGGCGTGCAGACCTTGATTGCTTCAGCTGAAACTTCTGCTAAGTGAAAGCTTGTACATACTTTCAGTGGGTGCAGGGTGTGATCCAGATGAGTAATAAACGTGATGGACAGGCATGAGTTATAGTGCTCTGAAGACATCTACATAAAGAAAAACCATTATGTGCGCCGATATTCCCTTTCTTTCAGGATGTCTAAAGGAGCACATATGCTGCCTGATTCATTCTTAGCAACAAGGTCATTTCCCAAAGGACATGGAACAAAAAAACCTGATTTACAAACAGCTCTTGTAGCAGGTACTTAATACCTAGCCTTGAACATAGTTCTAAAAGCAGAGGATTTTGTATTGTGTTATTGTATTTTCATCTCTCACTACCAGAGCCAGTATTCCCACTACCATCAGCCAAACAATAGCACCGGTTGTGTACATTAAATTGCAGAGAAGATATTCAGGAGATCTATTATCTCTGTTTGAAATTTTGTCTAGGAGAAAAATGGAAAGGGAAAAGCCCCTTCCTAACTGATAAGGAAATGTGAATCTAGAGGATTAATACATTTCAATTAATACATTTCAAATGTATTTTAGGGCAGATTCTACCACCTACCGAGAAACTGCAAAACTGTACCCAAAGCAGATCTAGTACCCTGAGCCAAAACTGGGTGACGTTTGTCTTAGCTTTCAAACCAGTGTGAAGGGATAGGCAAGAATTAAACTGTGGTGGAGAGTGATAGGGTGAGTAGCCTAAATGTGTTGCAGAAAGGAAATGGGATTGAATGCAAAGGAGAATTTAGGGAAAATATTTATGTAGAGGGGTGGGGATAAAGGTGGGCTTGGAGGAAGCAGATCCTTCCTGAGTGCCAGAGCAAAAATCATATAAACTGAAGTAGAATTAGCCACTGTGGCTGTGTCTGTGTGTGCACGTGTAAGGGAAGGAGTTTTCACTATTCCAGGGAAAAACGTTTGACATTTTGTGGGAAGTGTTCCAAAACCACAAATGTTTTCATTTTCTATTTAGAGGGACTTAGAGAGGGGAAAAAATGTGACCTAAGGGATTTCAGTTTGTGCTTGATGCTTCCTGTAGTCCCTCTAGCAATGGGTTCTGCCTTGTAATCTGTCTGTATCACGCTTCTTTTGTTGATGTGTTCTCCTCGACAAGTTGTAAAACACCGTCTTTAAAGGGAGAGAATATTCAGTCTTCAGATCGTTCTGACAACTAAATGATTGTGTTTTTAATCTAGAAATTTGAAACAAAACCAGGGGAAAATATATTCTTTAAGTATTTCTAACATCAGGCACACCAGCAAGACTTTGCTGACTTCTGTCAGCAAGTTGTCTGGGTTTACGAAAGGTAGTGCTGACCTTAGTTGCGTGAGGCAACGCAGCCATATGGAGAAAGTGCACTTTTACAATGGAACCATGGGTGACATTTCTGCAGTCCCTGAGGTTTTACCTTTTTCCTTATTGATCTACCAACTGCAATGAAGGACATGCATCAGAATCTGTTTTTCTCTTATAGTTTAATCTCTTTTGTGTTCTTCTCTCTCCCCTCCCCTCTCCTTCACCTCTTGTCTCCTCAGCTCACTCCTCTC